>JAJIBD010004702.1:0-16894 GCA_021461705.1 Cryptotis parvus | reverse complement strand
AGCACGACTGACCCCACCCATGCGCGCCCTGGAGTTCCCGGAAACGCCGAATTCTTTCACAGGTGTGGTAATTCTTGAGGCCTCGCTACCCCAAGCTGCCCCAGGAAGAGCGGAAACTCCATCAACGGGAACCAAGGCAAAGTGCCTTGGTTCCAGCCCGATTGACCCCGACCCCTGCGCCTGAGTTCCGGAAACGCCTCGACCCCCCACAGGTGTGTGTGTAATTCTTGCGTCTCCGCGGACCCCAAGCTGCCCCAGGGAAGAGCGGAAACTCCATCAACGGGAACCAGGCCAAAGTGCCTTGGTTCCAGCCGGACTGACTTCCGGCCCGTGTGCCCTGAGTTCGAAAGCGCCTCGGCTCTCCCACAGGTGTGTGTGTAATTCTTGCGCCTCCGCGGGACCCCAAGCTGCCCCAGGGAAGAGCGGAAACTCCATCAAGGGGAACCAAGGCAAAGTGCCTTGGTTCCAGCCCGACTGACCCGGACCCATGTGCCCTGAGTTCCCGGGAAACGCCTCGACTCCCCCACAGTTTTTTTTTTTCCTCCCTCCCCCCCCCAACTGCCCCAGGAGAGAGCGGAAACTCCATCAAGGGAACCAAGGCAAAGTGCCTTGGTTCCAGCCCGGAACTGACCCGACCCATGCGCCCTGAGTTCCCGGGAAACGCCTCGGCTCCCCACAGCTGCCCCAGGGAAGAGCGGAAACTCCATCAACGGGGAACCAAGGGCAAAGTGCCTTGGCTCCCGGCCGGACTGACCCCGACCATGCGCCCTGAGTTCCAGGGAAACGCCCTCGACTCCCCACACCCCAGCTGCCCCAGGAAGAGCGGAAACTCCATCAGCGGGAACCAAGGCAAAGTGCCTTGGTTCCAGCCTGACCGACCCGACCCGTGCCCCTGAGTTCCCGGGAAACACCTCGACTCCCCCACAGGTGTGTGTGAATTCTTGCGTCTCAGTGGACCCCAAGCTGCCCCAGGGAAGAGCGGAAACTCCATCAACGGGAACCAAGGCAAAGTGCCTTGGTTCCAGCCCGACTGACCTCGACCCACGAGCCCTGAGTTCCGGGGAAACGCCTCGACTCCAATCTACCAAGCTGCCCCAGGGAAGAGCGGAAACTCCATCAACGGGAACCAAGGCAAAGTGCCTTGGTTCCAGCCCAGACTGACCCGCACCGTGCGCCCTGAGTTCCCGGAAAACGCCTCGACTCCCCCACAGGTGTGTGTGTAATTCTTGCGTCTCCCGCGGACCCCAAGCTGCCCCAGGGAAGAGCGGAAACTCCATCAACGGGAACCAAGGCAAAGTGCCTTGGTTCCAGCCTGACTGACCCGACCCGTGCCCCTGAGTTCCCGGGAAACGCCCACGCTCCCCACAGGTGTGTGTAATTCTTGCGTCTCCGCGGACCCCAAGCTGCCCCAGGGAAGAGCGGAAACTCCATCAACGGGAACCAAGGCAAAGTGCCTTGGTTCCAGCCCGGACTGACCCCCCGACCCGTGGCCCTGAGTTCCCGGGAAACGCCTCGACTCCCCCACAGGTGTGTGTTATTCTGCGCTGCGGCCAAGCTGCCCCAGGAAGAGCGGAAACTCCATCAACGGGAACCAAGGCAAAGTGCCTTGGTTCCAGCCCGGATGACCCGACCCGGGCGCCCCTGAGTTCCCTGGAAAGCGCCTCGACTCCCCCGACACCAAGCTGCCCCAGGGAAGAGCGGAAACTCCATCAACGGGAACCAAGGCAAAGTGCCTTGGTTCCAGCCCGGACTGACCGCGACCCATGCGCCCTGAGTTCCCGGGAAACGCCTCGACTCCCCACAGCTGCCCCCAGGGAAGAGCGGAAACTCCATCAGCGGGAACCAAGGCAAAGTGCCTTGGTTCCAGCCTGGACTCCGACCCAGGCGCCCTGAGTTCCCGGGAAACGCCTCGGCTCCCCACAGTGTGTTTTTGCTCCGCGGCCCCAAGCTGCCCCAGGGAAGAGCGGAAACTCCATCAACGGGAACCAAGGCAAAGTGCCTTGGTTCCAGCCCGACTGACCCCGACCCATGCGCCCTGAGTTCCCGGGAAGCGCCTCGACTCCCCACAGGTGTGTGTGTATTTGCGCTCCGCGGACCCCAAGCTGCCCCAGGGAAGAGCGGAAACTCCATCAACGGGAACCAAGGCAAAGTGCCTTGGTCCAGCCCGGACTGACCCGACCCGTGCGCCCTGGGTTCCCGGGAAAGCCCCGACCTCCCCCAAAGCTGCCCCAGGGAAGAGCGGAAACTCCATCAACGGGAACCAAGGCAAAGTGCCTTGGTTCCAGCCCAGACTGACCCCGACCCTGCGCCCTGAGTTCCCGGAAACGCCTCGACTCCCCCACAGGTGTGTGTTAATTCTTGCGTCTCCGCGGACCCCAAGCTGCCCCAGGGAAGAGCGGAAACTCCATCAACGGGAACCAAGGCAAAGTGCCTTGGCTCCAGCCCAGATTGACCCCGACCCGTGCGCCCTGAGTTCCCGGGAAACGCCTCGACTCCCCCACAGGTGTGTGTGTAATTCTTGCGTCTCCGCGGACCCCAAGCTGCCCGAGGGAAGAGCGGAAACTCCATCAACGAGAACCAGGGCAAAGTGCCTTGGTTCCAGCCCGACTGACCCCGACCCGTGCGCCCTGAGTTCCCGGGGAAACGCCTCGACTCCCCCACAGGTGTGTGTGTAATTCTTGCGTCTCCGCGGACCCCAAGCTGCCCCAGGGAAGAGCGGAAACTCCATCAACGGGAACCAGTACAAAGTGCCTTGGTTCCAGCCTGGACTGACCCCGATCCGTGTGCCCTGAGTTCCCGGGAAACGCCTCGACTCCCCCACAGGTGTGTGTGTAATTCTTGCGTCTCCGCGGACCCCAAGCTGCCCCAGGGAAGAGCGGAAACTCCATCAAGGGAACCAAGGCAAAGTGCCTTGGTTCCAGCCCGGACTGACCCCGACCCATGTGCCCTGAGTTCCCGGGAGACGCCTCGAATCCCCCACAGCTGACCAGGGAAGAGCAGAAACTCCATCAACGGGAACCAAGGCAAACTGCCTTGGTTCCAGCCCGGACTGACCCCGACCCGTGCGCCCTGAGTTCCCGGGAAATGCCTCGACTCCCCCACAGCTGCCCCAGGGAAGAGGCGGAAACTCCATCAACGGGAACCAAGGCAAAGTGCCTTGGCTCCAGCCCGGACTGACCCCGACACGTGCGCCCTGAGTTCCAGGGAAACGCCTCGACTCCCCACACAGCTGCCCCAGGGAAGAGCGGAAACTCCATCAACGGGAACCAAGGCAAAGTGCCTTGGTTCCAGCCCGACTGACCCCGACCCCTGCGCCGTCCGAAGACGCCTCGACTCCCCCACAGGTGTGTGTGTAATTCTTGCGTCTCCGCGGACCCCAAGCTGCCCCAGGGAAGAGCAGAAACTCCATCAACGGGAACCAAGGCAAAGTGCCTTGGCTCCAGCCCAGACTGACCCCGACCCATGCGCCCTGAGTTCCCGGGAAACGCCTCGACTCCCCCACAGGTGTGTGTAATTCTTGCGCTCCGCGGACCCCAAGCTGCCCCAGGGAAGAGCGGAAACTCCATCAACGGGAACCAAGGCAAAGTGCCTTGGTTCCAGCCCGGACTGACCCCGACCCATGCGCCCTGAGTTCCCGGGAAACACCTCGACTCCCCCACAGGTGTGTGTGTAATTCTTGCATCTCCGTAAACCCCAAGCTGCCCCAGGGAAGAGCGGAAACTCCATCAACGGGAACCAAGGCAAAGTGCCTTGGTTCCAGCCCGAATGACCCTGACCCGTGCGCCCTGAGTTCCCGGGAAACGCCTCGACTCCCCCACAGCTGCCCCAGGGAAGAGCGGAAACTCCATCAACGGGAACCAAGGCAAAGTGCCTTGGTTCCAGCCTGGCTGAACCCGACCCCTGAGCCCTGAGTTCCCGGGAAACGCCTCGACTTCCCCCACAGGTGTGTGTAATTCTTGCGTCTCCGCGGACCCCAAGCTGCCCCAGGGAAGAGCGGAAACTCCATCAACGGGAACCAAGGCAAAGTGCCTTGGCTCCAGCCCAGATTGACCCCGACCCGTGCGCCCTGAGTTCCCGGGGAAACGCCTCGACTCCCCCCACAGGTGTGTGTGTAATTCTTGCGTCTCCGTGGACCCCAAGCTGCCCCAGGGAAGAGCGGAAACTCCATCAACGGGAACCAGGGCAAAGTGCCTTGGTTCCAGCCCGGACTGACCCCGACCCGTGCGCCCTGAGTTCCCGGGAAGCGCCTCGACTCCCCCACAGGTGTGTGTTAATTCTTGCGCTCCGCGGCCAAGCTGCCCCAGGGAAGAGCGGGAAACTCCATCAACGGGAACCAAGGCAAAGTGCCTTGGTTCCAGCCTGGACTGACCCGACCCGTGCGCCCTGAGTTCCCGGGAAACGCCTCGACTCCCCCACAGGTGTGTGTGTAATTCTTGCGTCTCCGCGGACCCCAAGCTGCCCCAGGGAAGAGCGGAAACTCCATCAACGGGAACCAAGGCAAAGTGCCTTGGTTCCAGCCCGGACTGACCCCGACCCATGTGCCCTGAGTTCCCGGGAGGCGCCTCGACTCCCCCACAGCTGCCCCAGGGAAGAGCAGAAACTCCATCAACGGGAACCAAGGCAAACTGCCTTGGTTCCAGCCCGGACTGACCCCCGACCCGTGCGCCCTGAGTTCCCGGGAAACGCCTCGACTCCCCACACAGCTGCCCCAGGGAAGAGCGGAAACTCCATCAACGGGAACCAAGGCAAAGTGCCTTGGCTCCAGCCCGGACTGACCCCGACAGGTGCGCCCTGAGTTCCAGGGAAACGCCTCGACTCCCCCACAGCTGCCCCAGGGAAGAGCGGAAACTCCATCAACGGGAACCAAGGCAAAGTGCCTTGGTTCCAGCCCGGACTGACCCCGACCCGTGCGCCCTGAGTTCCCAGGGAAACGCCTCGACTCCCCCACAGGTGTGTGTGTAATTCTTGCGTCTCCGCGGACCCCAAGCTGCCCCAGGGAAGAGCGGAAACTCCATCAACGGGAACCAAGGCAAAGTGCCTTGGTTCCAGCCCGGACTGACCCCGACCCGTGCGCCCTGAGTTCCCGGAAACGCCTCGACTCCCCCACAGGTGTGTGTGTAATTCTTGCGTCTCCGCGGACCCCAAGCTGCCCCAGGGAAGAGCGGAAACTCCATCAACGGGAACCAAGGCAAAGTGCCTTGGTTCCAGCCCAGATTGACCCCGACCCGTGCGCCCTGAGTTCCCGGGAAACGCCTCGACTCCCCCACAGGTGTGTGTGTAATTCTTGCGTCTCCGCGGACCCCAAGCTGCCCCAGGGAAGAGCGGAAACTCCATCAACGGGAACCAGGGCAAAGTGCCTTGGTTCCAGCCCGACTGACCCCGACCCGTGCGCCCTGAGTTCCCGGGAAACGCCTCGACTCCCCCACAGGTGTGTGTGTAATTCTTGCGTCTCCGCGGACCCCAAGCTGCCCCAGGGAAGAGCGGAAACTCCATCAACGGGAACCAGGGCAAAGTGCCTTGGTTCCAGCCTGGACTGACCCCGATCCGTGCGCCCTGAGTTCCCGGGAAACGCCTCGACTCCCCCACAGGTGTGTGTGTAATTCTTGCGTCTCCGCGGACCCCAAGCTGCCCCAGGGAAGAGCGGAAACTCCATCAACGGGAACCAAGGCAAAGTGCCTTGGTTCCAGCCCGGACTGACCCCGACCCATGTGCCCCTGAGTTCCCGGGAGACGCCTCGACTCCCCACAGCTGACCCAGGGAAGAGCGGAAACTCCATCAACGGGAACCAAGGCAAAGTGCCTTGGTTCCAGCCCGACTGACCCCGACCCGTGCGCCCTGAGTTCCCGGGAAATGCCTCGACTCCCCACAGCTGCCCCAGGGAAGAGCGGAAACTCCATCAACGGGAACCAAGGCAAAGTGCCTTGGCTCCAGCCCGACTGACCCCCGACCCGTGCGCCCTGAGTTCCAGGGAAACGCCTCGACTCCCCACACAGCTGCCCCAGGGAAGAGCGGAAACTCCATCAACGGGAACCAAGGCAAAGTGCCTTGGTTCCAGCCCGACTGACCCCGACCCCTGCGCCCTGAGTTCCCGGGAAACGCCTCGACTCCCCCACAGGTGTGTGTGTAATTCTTGCGTCTCCGCGGACCCCAAGCTGCCCCAGGGAAGAGCGGAAACTCCATCAACGGGAACCAAGGCAAAGTGCCTTGGTTCCAGCCCAGACTGACCCCGACCCATGCGCCCTGAGTTCCCGGGAAACGCCTCGACTCCCCCACAGGTGTGTGTGTAATTCTTGCGTCTCCGCGGACCCCAAGCTGCCCCAGGGAAGAGCGGAAACTCCATCAACGGGAACCAAGGCAAAGTGCCTTGGTTCCAGCCCGACTGACCCCGACCCATGCGCCCTGAGTTCCCGGGAAACGCCTCGACTCCCCACAGGTGTGTGTGTAATTCTTGCGTCTCTGGGGACCCCAAGCTGCCCCAGGGAAGAGCGGAAACTCCATCAACGGGAACCAAGGCAAAGTGCCTTGGTTCCAGCCCGGACTGACCCCGACCCGTGCGCCCTGAGTTCCCGGAAACGCCTCGACTCCCCCACAGCTGCCCCAGGGAAGAGCGGAAACTCCATCAACGGGAACCAAGGCAAAGTGCCTTGGTTCCAGCCCGGACTGACCCCGACCCGTGCGCCCTGAGTTCCCGGGAAACGCCTCGACTCCCCCACAGGTGTGTGTGTAATTCTTGCGTCTCCGCGGACCCCAAGCTGCCCCAGGGAAGAGCGGAAACTCCATCAACGGGAACCAAGGCAAAGTGCCTTGGCTCCAGCCCAGATTGACCCCGACCCGTGCGCCCTGAGTTCCCGGGAAACGCCTCGACTCCCCCACAGGTGTGTGTGTAATTCTTGCGTCTCCGTGGACCCCAAGCTGCCCCAGGGAAGAGCGGAAACTCCATCAACGAGAACCAAGGCAAAGTGCCTTGGTTCCAGCCCGACTGACCCCGACCCGTGCGCCCTGAGTTCCCGGGAAAGCGCCTCGACTCCCCCACAGGTGTGTGTGTAATTCTTGCGCTCCGCGGACCCCAAGCTGCCCCAGGGAAGAGCGGAAACTCCATCAACGGGAACCAAGGCAAAGTGCCTTGGTTCCAGCCTGGACTGACCCCGATCCGTGTGCCCTGAGTTCCCGGGAAGCGCCTCGACTCCCCCACAGGTGTGTGTGTAATTCTTGCGTCTCCGCGGACCCCAAGCTGCCCCAGGGAAGAGCGGAAACTCCATCAACGGGAACCAAGGCAAAGTGCCTTGGTTCCAGCCCGGACTGACCCCGACCCATGTGCCCTGAGTTCCCGGGAGAGCGCCTCGACTCCCCCACAGCTGCCCCAGGGAAGAGCGGAAACTCCATCAACGGGAACCAAGGCAAAGTGCCTTGGTTCCAGCCCGGACTGACCCCGACCCGTGCGCCCTGAGTTCCCGGGAAACGCCTCGACTCCCCACAGGCTGCCCCAGGGAAGAGCGGAAACTCCATCAACGGGAACCAAGGCAAAGTGCCTTGGCTCCAGCCCGGACTGACCCCGACCCGTGCGCCCTGAGTTCCAGGGAAACGCCTCGACTCCCCCACAGCTGCCCCAGGGAAGAGCGGAAACTCCATCAACGGGAACCAAGGCAAAGTGCCTTGGTTCCAGCCCGACTGACCCCGACCCGTGCGCCCTGAGTTCCCAGGAAACGCCTCGACTCCCCCACAGGTGTGTGTGTGTAATTCTTGCGTCTCCGCGGACCCCAAGCTGCCCCAGGGAAGAGCGGAAACTCCATCAACGGGAACCAAGGCAAAGTGCCTTGGTTCCAGCCCAGACTGACCCCGACCCATGCGCCCTGAGTTCCCGGGAAGCGCCTCGACTCCCCCACAGGTGTGTGTGTAATTCTTGCGTCTCCGCGGACCCCAAGCTGCCCCAGGGAAGAGCGGAAACTCCATCAACGGGAACCAAGGCAAAGTGCCTTGGTTCCAGCCCGACTGACCCCGACCCGTGCGCCCTGAGTTCCCGGAAACGCCTCGACTCCCCCACAGGTGTGTGTGTAATTCTTGCGTCTCCGCTGGACCCCAAGCTGCCCCAGGGAAGAGCGGAAACTCCATCAACGGGAACCAAGGCAAAGTGCCTTGGTTCCAGCCGGACTGACCACCGACCCGTGCGCCCTGAGTTCCCGGGAAACGCCTCGACTCCCCCACAGGTGTGTGTGTAATTCTTGCGTCTCCGGGGGACCCCAAGCTGCCCCAGGGAAGAGCGGAAACTCCATCAACGGGAACCAAGGCAAAGTGCCTTGGTTCCAGCCTGGACTGACCCCGACCCGTGCGCCCTGAGTTCCCGGGAAACGCCTCGACTCCCCCACAGGTGTGTGTGTAATTCTTGCGTCCCGCGGACCCCAAGCTGCCCCAGGGGAAGAGCGGAAACTCCATCAACGGGAACCAAGGCAAAGTGCCTTGGTTCCAGCCCGGCTGACCGCGACCCATGCGCCCTGAGTTCCCGGGGGAGCGCCTCGCCTCCCCCACAGCTGCCCCAGGGAAGAGCGGAAACTCCATCAACGGGAACCAAGGCAAAGTGCCTTGGTTCCAGCCCGGACTGACCCCGACCCGTGCGCCCTGAGTTCCCGGGAAACGCCTCGACTCACCCCACAGCTGCCCCAGGGAAGAGCGGAAACTCCATCAACGGGAACCAAGGCAAAGTGCCTTGGTTCCAGCCCGACTGACCCCCGACCCGTGCGCCCTGAGTTCCCGGGGAAACGCCTCGACTCCCCCACAGCTGCCCCAGGGAAGAGCGGAAACTCCATCAACGGGAACCAAGGCAAAGTGCCTTGGTTCCAGCCCCGACTGACCCGACCCCTGCGCCCTGAGTTCCCGGGAAGCGCCTCGACTCCCCCCACAGGTGTGTGTGTAATTCTTGCGTCTCCGCGGACCCCAAGCTGCCCCAGGGAAGAGCGGAAACTCCATCAACGGGAACCAAGGCAAAGTGCCTTGGTTCCAGCCCGACTGACCCCGACCCGTGCGCCCTGAGTTCCCGGGAAACGCCTCGACTCCCCCACAGGTGTGTGTGTAATTCTTGCGTCTCCGCGGACCCCAAGCTGCCCCAGGGAAGAGCGGAAACTCCATCAACGGGAACCAAGGCAAAGTGCCTTGGTTCCAGCCCGGACTGACCCCGACCCGTGCGCCCTGAGTTCCCGGGAAACGCCTCGACTCCCCCACAGCTGCCCCAGGGAAGAGCGGAAACTCCATCAACGGGAACCAAGGCAAAGTGCCTTGGTTCCAGCCCGGACTGACCCCGACCCGTGCGCCCTGAGTTCCCGGGAAACGCCTCGACTTCCCCCCACAGGTGTGTGTTAATTCTTGCGTCTCGGGACCCCAAGCTGCCCCAGGGAAGAGCGGAAACTCCATCAACGGGAACCAAGGCAAAGTGCCTTGGTTCCAGCCCGGACTGACCCCGACCCGTGCGCCCTGAGTTCCCGGGAAACGCCTCGACTCCCCCACAGGTGTGTGTGTAATTCTTGCGTCTCCGCGGACCCCAAGCTGCCCCAGGGAAGAGCGGAAACTCCATCAACGGGAACCAAGGCAAAGTGCCTTGGTTCCAGCCCGGACTGACCCCGACCCGTGCGCCCTGAGTTCCCGGGAAACGCCTCGACTCCCCCCACAGGTGTGTGTGTAATTCTTGCGTCTCCGCTGGACCCCAAGCTGCCCCAGGGAAGAGCGGAAACTCCATCAACGGGAACCAAGGCAAAGTGCCTTGGTTCCAGCCCGGACTGACCCCGACCCATGTGCCCTGAGTTCCCGGGAGACGCCTCGACTCCCCCACAGCTGACCCAGGGAAGAGCGGAAACTCCATCAACGGGAACCAAGGCAAAGTGCCTTGGTTCCAGCCCGGACTGACCCCGACCCGTGCGCCCTGAGTTCCCGGGAAACGCCTCGACTCCCCACAGCTGCCCCAGGGAAGAGCGGAAACTCCATCAACGGGAACCAAGGCAAAGTGCCTTGGCTCCAGCCCGGACTGACCCCGACCCGTGCGCCCTGAGTTCCCGGGGAAACGCCTCGACTCCCCACACAGCTGCCCCAGGGAAGAGCGGAAACTCCATCAACGGGAACCAAGGCAAAGTGCCTTGGTTCCAGCCGGACTGACCCCGACCCGTGCGCCCTGAGTTCCCGGGAAACGCCTCGACTCCCCCACAGGTGTGTGTGTAATTCTTGCGTCTCCGCGGACCCCAAGCTGCCCCAGGGAAGAGCGGAAACTCCATCAACGGGAACCAAGGCAAAGTGCCTTGGTTCCAGCCCGGACTGACCCCGACCCGTGCGCCCTGAGTTCCCGGGAAACGCCTCGACTCCCCCACAGGTGTGTGTGTAATTCTTGCGTCTCCGCGGACCCCAAGCTGCCCCAGGGAAGAGCGGAAACTCCATCAACGGGAACCAAGGCAAAGTGCCTTGGTTCCAGCCCCGGCTGACCCCGACCCGTGCGCCCTGAGTTCCCGGAAACGCCTCGACTCCCCACAGAAGCTGCCCCAGGGAAGAGCGGAAACTCCATCAACGGGAACCAAGGCAAAGTGCCTTGGTTCCAGCCCAGACTGACCCCGACCCGTGCGCCCTGAGTTCCCGGGAAACGCCTCGACTCCCCCACAGAACTGCCCCAGGGAAGAGCGGAAACTCCATCAACGGGAACCAAGGCAAAGTGCCTTGGTTCCAGCCCGGACTGACCCCGACCCGTGCGCCCTGAGTTCCCGGGAAGCGCCTCGACTTCCCCCACAGGTGTGTGTGTAATTCTTGCGTCTCCGCGGACCCCAAGCTGCCCCAGGGAAGAGCGGAAACTCCATCAACGGGAACCAAGGCAAAGTGCCTTGGTTCCAGCCCGGACTGACCCCGACCCGTGCGCCCTGAGTTCCCGGAAACGCCTCGACTCCCCCACAGGTGTGTGTGTAATTCTTGCGTCTCCGCGGACCCCAAGCTGCCCCAGGGAAGAGCGGAAACTCCATCAACGGGAACCAAGGCAAAGTGCCTTGGTTCCAGCCTGGACTGACCCCGACCCGTGCCCTGAGTTCCCGGGAGACGCCTCGACTCCCCCACAGGTGTGTGTGTAATTCTTGCGTCTCCGCGGACCCCAAGCTGCCCCAGGGAAGAGCGGAAACTCCATCAACGGGAACCAAGGCAAAGTGCCTTGGTTCCAGCCCGACTGACCCCGACCCGTGCGCCCTGAGTTCCCGGGAGGCGCCTCGACTCCCCCACAGCTGCCCCAGGGAAGAGCGGAAACTCCATCAACGGGAACCAAGGCAAAGTGCCTTGGTTCCAGCCTGACGACCCCGACCCGTGCGCCCTGAGTTCCCGGGAAACGCCTCGACTCCCCCACAGGTGTGTGTGTAATTCTTGCGTCTCCGCGGACCCCAAGCTGCCCCAGGGAAGAGCGGAAACTCCATCAGCGGGAACCAAGGCAAAGTGCCTTGGTTCCAGCCCGGACTGACCCCGACCCGTGCGCCCTGAGTTCCCGGGAAACGCCTCGACTCCCCCACAGGTGTGTGTGTAATTCTTGCGTCTCCGCGGCCCCAAGCTGCCCCAGGGAAGGCGGAAACTCCATCAACGGGAACCAAGGCAAAGTGCCTTGGTTCCAGCCCGGACTGACCCCGACCCGTGCGCCCTGAGTTCCCGGGGAAGCGCCTCGGCTCCCCCACAGGTGTGTGTGTAATTCTTGCGTCTCCGTGGACCCCAAGCTGCCCCAGGGAAGAGCGGAAACTCCATCAACGGGAACCAAGGGCAAAGTGCCTTGGTTCCAGCCCAGCTGACCCCGACCCATGCGCCCTGAGTTCCCGGGAAGCGCCTCGGCTCCCCCACAGCTGCCCCAGGGAAGAGCGGAAACTCCATCAGCGGGAACCAAGGCAAAGTGCCTTGGTTCCAGCCCGGACTGACCCCGACCCGTGCGCCCTGAGTTCCCGGGAAACGCCTCGGCTCCCCACAGGTGTGTTTAATCTTGGTCTCCGCGGACCCCAAGCTGCCCCAGGGAAGAGCGGAAACTCCATCAACGGGAACCAAGGCAAAGTGCCTTGGTTCCAGCCCGATGACCCCGACCCGTGCGCCCTGAGTTCCCGGAAACGCCTCGGCTCCCCACAGGTGTGTGTAATTCTTGCGTCTCCGCGGACCCCAAGCTGCCCCAGGGAAGGCGGAAACTCCATCAGCGGGGACCAAGGCAAAGTGCCTTGGTTCCAGCCCGGACTGACCCCGACCCGTGCGCCCTGAGTTCCCGGGAAAGCGCCTCGGCTCCCCCACAGCTGCCCCAGGGAAGAGCGGAAACTCCATCAACGGGAACCAAGGCAAAGTGCCTTGGTTCCAGCCCGGACTGACCCCGACCCGTGCGCCCTGAGTTCCCGGGAAGCGCCTCGACTCCCCCACAGGTGTGTGTGTAATTCTTGCGTCTCCGCGGACCCCAAGCTGCCCCAGGGAAGAGCGGAAACTCCATCAACGGGAACCAAGGCAAAGTGCCTTGGTTCCAGCCCGGACTGACCCCGACCCGTGCGCCCTGAGTTCCCGGGAAGCGCCTCGACTCCCCACAGGCTGCCCCAGGGAAGAGCGGAAACTCCATCAACGGGAACCAAGGCAAAGTGCCTTGGTTCCAGCCCGGACTGACCCCGACCCCTGCGCCCTGAGTTCCCGGGAAACGCCTCGACTCCCCCCCAAGCTGCCCCAGGGAAGAGCGGAAACTCCATCAACGGGAACCAAGGCAAAGTGCCTTGGTTCCAGCCCGGACTGACCCCGACCCGTGCGCCCTGAGTTCCCGGGAAGCGCCTCGACTCCCCCACAGGTGTGTGTTAATTCTTGCGTCTCCGCGGACCCCAAGCTGCCCCAGGGAAGAGCGGAAACTCCATCAACGGGAACCAAGGCAAAGTGCCTTGGTTCCAGCCCGGACTGACCCCGACCCGTGGCCCTGAGTTCCCGGGAAGCGCCTCGACTCCCCCACAGCTGTCCAGGGAGGCGGAAACTCCTGGGGCGCGATTCCGGAGCCTCGGCCCCCAAGCTGCCCCAGGGAAGGCGGAAACTCCATCAACGGGAACCAAGGCAAAGTGCCTTGGTTCCAGCCCGGACTGACCCCGACCCGTGCGCCCTGAGTTCCCGGGAAGCGCCTCGACTCCCCACAGGTGTGAATTCGTCCCGCAAGCTGCCCCAGGGAAGAGCGGAAACTCCATCAACGGGAACCAAGGCAAAGTGCCTTGGTTCCAGCCGGACTGACCCCGACCCGTGCGCCCTGAGTTCCCGGGAAGCGCCTCGACTCCCCCCACAGGTGTGTGGTAATTCTTGCGTCTCCGCGGACCCCAAGCTGCCCCAGGGAAGAGCGGAAACTCCATCAACGGGGAACCAAGGCAAAGTGCCTTGGTTCCAGCCCGACTGACCCCGACCCGTGCGCCCTGAGTTCCCGGGAAACGCCTCGACTCCCCCACAGGTGTGTGTGTAATTCTTGCGTCTCCGCGGACCCCAAGCTGCCCCAGGGAAGAGCGGAAACTCCATCAACGGGAACCAAGGCAAAGTGCCTTGGTTCCAGCCCGGCTGACCCCGACCCGTGCGCCCTGAGTTCCCGGGAAGCGCCTCGACTCCCCACAGCTGCCCCAGGGAAGAGCGGAAACTCCATCAACGGGAACCAAGGCAAAGTGCCTTGGTTCCAGCCCGGCTGACCCCGACCCGTGCGCCCTGAGTTCCCGGGAAGCGCCTCGACTCCCCCACAGGTGTGTGTGTAATTCTTGCGTCTCCGCTGGACCCCAAGCTGCCCCAGGGAAGAGCGGAAACTCCATCAACGGGAACCAAGGCAAAGTGCCTTGGTTCCAGCCCGGACTGACCCCGACCCGTGCGCCCTGAGTTCCCGGGAAAGCGCCTCGACTCCCCCACAGGTGTGTGTGTAATTCTTGCGTCTCCGCGGACCCCAAGCTGCCCCAGGGAAGAGCGGAAACTCCATCAACGGGAACCAAGGCAAAGTGCCTTGGTTCCAGCCCGGACTGACCCCGACCCATGCGCCCTGAGTTCCCGGGGAAACGCCTCGACTCCCCCACAGGTGTGTGTGTAATTCTTGCGTCTCCGCGGACCCCAAGCTGCCCCAGGGAAGAGCGGAAACTCCATCAACGGGAACCAAGGCAAAGTGCCTTGGTTCCAGCCCGGACTGACCCGACCCGTGCGCCCTGAGTTCCCGGGGAAACGCCTCGACTCCCCCACAGCTGCCCCAGGGAAGGCGGAAACTCCATCAGCGGGAACCAAGGCAAAGTGCCTTGGTTCCAGCCCGGACTGACCCCGACCCGTGCGCCCTGAGTTCCCGGGAAGCGCCTCGACTCCCCCACACAGCTGCCCCAGGGAAGAGCGGAAACTCCATCAACGGGAACCAAGGCAAAGTGCCTTGGTTCCAGCCTGACTGACCCCGACCCGTGCCCCCTGAGTTCCCGGGAAGCGCCTCGACTCCCCACAGGTGTGTGTGTAATTCTTGCGTCTCCGCGGACCCCAAGCTGCCCCAGGGAAGAGCGGAAACTCCATCAACGGGAACCAAGGCAAAGTGCCTTGGTTCCAGCCAGACTGACCCCGACCCATGCGCCCTGAGTTCCCGGGAAACGCCTCGACTCCCCCACAGCTGCCCCAGGGAAGAGCGGAAACTCCATCAACGGGAACCAAGGCAAAGTGCCTTGGTTCCAGCCCGGACTGACCCCGACCCGTGCGCCCTGAGTTCCCGGGAAGCGCCTCGGCTCCCCCACAGGTGTGTGTGTAATTCTTGCGTCTCCGCGGACCCCAAGCTGCCCCAGGGAAGAGCGGAAACTCCATCAACGGGAACCAAGGCAAAGTGCCTTGGTTCCAGCCCGGACTGACCCCGACCCGTGCGCCCTGAGTTCCCGGGAAGCGCCTCGGCTCCCCCACAGGTGTGTGTGGTAATTCTTGCGTCTCCGCGGACCCCAAGCTGCCCCAGGGAAGAGCGGAAACTCCATCAACGGGAACCAAGGCAAAGTGCCTTGGTTCCAGCCCGGACTGACCCGACCCGTGCGCCCTGAGTTCCGGGAAGCGCCTCGACTCCCCCACAGGTGTGTGTGTAATTCTTGCGTCTCCGCGGACCCCAAGCTGCCCCAGGGAAGGCGGAAACTCCATCAGCGGGAACCAAGGGCAAAGTGCCTTGGTTCCAGCCCGGACTGACCCGACCCGTGCGCCCTGAGTTCCCGGGAAACGCCTCGACTCCCCCACAGGTGTGTGTGTAATTCTTGCGTCTCCGCGGACCCCAAGCTGCCCCAGGGAAGGGCGGAAACTCCATCAACGGGAACCAAGGCAAAAGTGCCTTGGTTCCAGCCGGACTGACCCCGACCCATGTGCCCTGAGTTCCCGGGAGCGCCTCGGCTCCCCCACAGCTGCCCCAGGGAAGAGCGGAAACTCCATCAGCGGGAACCAAGGCAAAGTGCCTTGGTTCCAGCCCGGACTGACCCCGACCCGTGCGCCCTGAGTTCCCGGGAAACGCCTCGACTCCCCCACAGCTGCCCCAGGGAAGAGCGGAAACTCCATCAGCGGGAACCAAGGCAAAGTGCCTTGGCTCCAGCCGGACTGACCCGACCCGTGCGCCCTGAGTTCCCGGGAAACGCCTCGGCTCCCCCCACAGCTGCCCCAGGGAAGAGCGGAAACTCCATCAACGGGAACCAAGGCAAAGTGCCTTGGTTCCAGCCTGGACTGACCCCGACCCGTGCGCCCTGAGTTCCCGGGAAACGCCTCGACTCCCCACAGGTGTGTGTTGTAATTCTTGCGTCTCCGCTGGACCCCAAGCTGCCCCAGGGAAGAGCGGAAACTCCATCAACGGGAACCAAGGCAAAGTGCCTTGGTTCCAGCCGGACTGACCCCGACCCATGCGCCCTGAGTTCCCGGAAATGCCTCGACTCCCCCACAGCTGCCCCAGGGAAGAGCGGAAACTCCATCAACGGGAACCAAGGCAAAGTGCCTTGGTTCCAGCCCGACTGACCCCGACCCGTGGGCCCTGAGTTCCCGGAAGCGCCTCGACTTCCCCACAGGTGTGTGTAATTCTTGCGTCTCGCGGACCCCAAGCTGCCCCAGGGAGAGCGGAAACTCCATCAACGGGAACCAAGGCAAAGTGCCTTGGTTCCAGCCAGGACTGACCCGACCTCAGCCCCCTGAGTTCCCGGGAAACGCCTCGACTCCCCCACAGGTGTGTTGTAATTCTTGCGTCTCCAGCGGACCCCCAAGCTGCCCCAGGGAAGAGCGGAAACTCCATCAGCGGGAGCCAAGGCAAAGTGCCTTGGTTCCAGCGCAGGACTGACCCGACCCGTGCGCCCTGAGTTCCCGGAGCGCCTCGACTCCCCCACAGCTGCTCCGGGGGAAAGCGCCAGAAACTCCATCAACGGAACCAAGGCAAAGTGCCTTGGTTTCAGCCCCGACTGACCCCAGTGCGCCCTGAGTTCCGAGGAAACGCCTCGAGCTCCCCCAGGTGTGTGTGTAATTCTTGCGTCTCCTTGGACCCCAAGCTGCCCCAGGGAAAAGCGGAAACTCCATCAGCGGGAACCAAGGCAAAGTGCCTTGGTTCCAGCCCGGACTGACCCGACCCGTGCGCCCTGAGTTCCCGGGAAACGCCTCCGGCTCCCAAGCTGCCCCAGGAAGAGGGGGAAACTCCATCAACGGGAACCAAGGCAAAGTGCCTTGGTTCCAGCCCGGACGACCCCGACCCGTCGCCCTAGGTTCCCGGGAAACGCCTCGACTCCCCCACAGCTGCCCCAGGGAAGAGCGGAAACTCCATCAACGGGAACAAGGCAAAGTGCCCTGGTTCCAGCCCGGACTGACCCCGACCCGTCGCCCTGAGTTCCCGGAAGCGCCTCGACTCCCCACAGGTGTGTGTGTGAATTCTTGCGTCTCTGGACCCCAAGCTGCTCAGGAAGAGTGGAAA
>JAJIBD010004701.1:0-22215 GCA_021461705.1 Cryptotis parvus | reverse complement strand
GCCCCTGGCTCACGATACCAGATGCCGTCGACACACTGCAGAGGCAAAGCCCTTTGGTCACTCTGGGAAAGCTCCCCCGTTGGAGTCAGCTGCCTGCAGGTGCTCTAGGCACCTCTGAATTGGACCATTTAGTTCAGCTCTCTGGGATCTGGCTGTGGAGTTGACTGTGAGATGCTGTTTTCTTCCTCCAGGATGTGGAAATCCTCCGCAGGGCAACAGCAGGTAGACTCTGACCACTTGGGGGTGTTGGTGCCCAGGCTAAGCCTGTAGCTTCTTGGCCTAAGGACTGTGAGACAGCCTACCTTCTGGCTGCTGCTGTGGTTGCTGCTGCGGCTGCTGCTGTTGCTGCGGCTGTTGCGGCTGTTGCTGAGGCTCTTCTGCGGCTGTTGCTGCGGCTGCTGCTGCTCAAGCTGCTTCTTCGCTTGGCTTCTATCACTGGATTCTCATACTGTGTCTTCCGGTTGATGTGGCTGCAGCAGAAAGCAGATGGGTGATTTATGGAGAGAACAATGCGCAGCCCAGTGTCCCTGCCAATCAGATGATGCCCCCTGTTCAGGCTGCAGCCCATCAGGGGCTCCCGTGTTGATCCCCTTGTGTCAGAGCACAAATGAGGATAAGAGGATCCAGCAGAGGGTTTCACTTACCCTCACTGCTTATATTCTCAGCATTGCATTATGGGTGTTATAGGCCTTTTTATTTTGTGTTGTTTCTGGGTTTATTTCGATTGTTTTTAGTTTGATTTGGGAGACACACCTGACAGAGCTCAGTGGCTACACCTGAAATAATTCCTTGCTGTGCAAAGCGAGGCTCCAAATCTGAGCCTCGTGCCTGCAAAGCATGTGGTTCCAGCTTATTGAGGTTATCTCCTGCCCTTTGACAAGCCTTAAAAAATACAACCTCATGAAGTCCTGAGGTAGGTTTTATCTTTATTAATATCTTATGGCTAAGAAAGATTCATTTCCAAATGGCTAGGTAATAATTCATTTAAACTAGTAAACATTGAAGAGACCAGATCTGTGCTCCAAAGGCCAGAGAGACAGTACAGCCAGTAAAGGGTTTGCTTTTGACATGGCCAACCCAGTCCAATCCCCAGCATCCCACATGGTCCCTGAGCCCAAGAAGTAAGCCCTGAGTAATGCCCCTTTAGTTTGTAGTCCCAAACCAGACCAACAACATTTATATATATATAAATGTATATATATTTTATATATATACATTTATATAAATATAAATGTACATATGTATATGTATGTATGTATGTATATATATATATATATATATATATATATATACATGTGCAGTCAACAAACTGAGAATGTATTATGGCTATTGTTTCCAAAAAATCTAAGTATGGCTGACATACATATATATATGTATATATATATACACACATATACATATAATATATAATACATATATATTTGTTTATATATAGTAAGATGTATATATGTGTGTGTGTATATATATATATATATATTTATATATAGTAAGATGTTTGTTCCCAAGATTTTTTTTTTTTTTGTTTTTTGGGTCACACCTGGCAATGCTCAGGGGTTACTCCTGGCTCTGCACTCAAGAATTACTCTTGGCGGTGCTCAGGGGGACCATATGGGATGCGGGGGATCGAACCCGGCCGGCACAGGCCGGCCGCGCAAGGGCAAATGCCCTACCCGCTGGGCTATCGCTCCGGCCCCTGTTTCCAAGATTTTAACTGCAGATTCTGCCCAAATTTTTTAAATAGTTACCTGACAGAAGGAGCTGAAGAAAACCAGGAAAGTATTGAGAAACAGATGAAGAAATTAATGCTATCTACAACAATGATCTCTTCTTTTTTAATTTATTCACTATTTTTACAGGGGCCGTGTATGCTGGCAACTGCAATCAAGACCTGGTATGGGCTACTCATGTTCTCTATCATCTGAGCAATCTACTCGCCCCTGTAATGTTGGTGTATAATTGCTTATTGTTGGTCAATTTGGGTCTGCAGAAATTTCCTGCCAGTCCACAAAAAAATTATTGCCATTTAAAGGAGAGTGGTTTCAAGCCACCAACCTAATGTCAGTCCAAAGGTATAAGAAGATTAGAAAAAAAAAACAACCCAGTAATCTATAACATACATATGATGTCAGAACTGCTGTGTTCTCCCTACAGTAGAGTTCACAGAAGCACAGCATTCACTCAAAGTTAAAAAAAACAACAACCAAACAACAGAACAGCTACCAACATCTGTCAACTATTTTGATCAATAGACATGGAACCAAAATTAAAAGTACAAGCCTCAGGCCATCAAAACTTCAAATGCAGCTAGCCTAAGCAAATGTAATATGTTCAAAGGAACAAAGACCAGACACTTCAGGTGGCTCCATATCTAATCAGGCCAGAGCAAAACAAAAATGCACACACAGACACATACAAAAGCACATGTACACTCACACACATATTTACATAATGTTACACATGCATGTTTACTCCTATTAATATACATTTTTTTCTACCAAAATCACATTCATACCTATTCTGTGATTTAAAAATTGAATTTTTTTTTTTTTTTTTTTTTTTTGCTATTTTTGGGCCACACCTGGCGATGCTCAGAGGTTACTCCTGGCTCTGCACTCAGGGAATCACTCCGGCAGTGCTTGGGGGGACCATATGGGATGCCGGGGATCGAACCTAGGCCAGCACGGGCAGGCCGTGTGCAAGGGCAAATGACCTACCTGCTGGACTATCACTCTGGCCCCAGAAATTGAAATATTTTTTTTTATCCCACCTTTTCTATAAAGGCAACCATGTCAAATAGGGTAGGCAGACTGATTATTATTTTTTATTTTGTTTTGGTTACACTTAGTTATGTTCCTGACTCCACTCCTGGTGAGTATTCCTGGTGATACTCAGAGGACCATTTTTTTCAGGTTTTTGTGATTGTTGCTTTTTGTTTTTGTTTTTTTTTCCAAGTATTTTATTATACCACCATTAAATATACAATTACAGAGATATACAATTAAAATGTTCATATTTGGGTTTTGGTCATACAGTGTTTCAGCACCCGTCCCTCCACCAGTGCCCATCTCCCACCACCAACGTCCCGGTTCCCCCCCCTCCCCAGGCCGCCTCCATGGCAGGTTCTTTATTTCTTTCCCTTTCTCTCTCTTTCTCTTTTCCTTCCCTTCCAGACTATGGATTACAGAACATACATTAAAGGGTTGTCATGTGTATCTCTTCGCCTGTATTTAATGCTCAGTTCTAGGTTGGTATTAGTACTTTCAACAACTGTTAGCACACTGTTCCATTTTCTGTCTTACCTAGCCTCTGACTCCCACACGTTTTGTGATAATTTCCACCTTTGACAAGACCTCAGAGACCATTTTTGATGCTGGGGATCAAATCAGGGTTTGGCAACACGCGAAGGCAAGTGCTCTATCTGCTGTGGTATTGCTCCAGCCCCAGAGACTGATTATTCTTAATTCCTACCCTTTTTATGTCCTACTTGTGTATTTCCAAACTCTTGAAGTAGATTTCATTCTACTTCAAGTAGAATATAGTCTAACAGGAAAGGGCATAAGTCTAACAGGAATAGGCCTTTGGATCTGAAAAAAAAAAAGAACACTAGATGGCTCAAGTATGGCAAGATAACAACTTGCGCCTCCCAAATTGAGCACCATCCGCCAAAATGGCATCACCTGCTCCCTCTCTTGAAATGCGCCTATTAAGGGAACCTCTTATCTATCTATCATCTATCTATCTATCTATCTATCTATCTATCTATCTATCTATCTATCTATCTATCTATCTATCTATTCAATTATCTATCTATTATCTATCTATCTATCTATTATCTATCTATCTTTCTTTCTATCTATCTATCTATCTATCTATCTATCTATCTATCTATCTATCTATCTATTATCTATCTATTATCTATCTATCTATTTATTTATTTATTTATTCAATTATCTATCTATCTATCTTCTATCTATCTATCTATCTATCTATCTATCTATCTATCTATCTATCTATCTATCTATCTATCTATCTATCTATCTATCTATCTATCTATCTATCTATCTATCTATCTATCTATTTTTTGGGTCACACCCAGCAAGCTAAGGGGATTCTCCTGGCTCTGCACTCAGGAATTACTCCTGGCGGTGCTCAGGGGACCATATGGAATGTCGGATCGAACCCATCCTGGCATGGGCTGGCCACGTGCAAGGCAAACACCCTACCCACTGGACTATCACTCCAGCCCCAAGGGAACCTCTTAGTTCCATCCTATAATAGAGGTTCTGATGATAGGACAAAAGATGCCCTAGCCTAGATTAAAATCCACTGTAATGAGGTTATGATGAGTGCTTAAGCTCAAACTAGCCCCCCAACAGGCTAGAGCCCCTCTGTACCTACTCAGGGCATGGAAGGAACTTCATTTTTGAGTCAGAAAAACAATTGAGCTTATGTTTCTGATGTCCCATATCGCCTCCATTCCATCTTGTTAGGCAAAGAGGGAGACACTGTGACTATTGCCAAGGACATTTGCTATCACTATTCATCATTTTTACAATAAGATACTGAGCAGTTTATAGCCTGGCATTTTTTGCATCATATGTTCTTATCACCAGGGTATTATACAAATGACTTTTCACTGCCAGTAGTGTGAAGGATGGAAAGCATGCCAGTTACCTTCATTGTGACAGGCAGGATTATGATGATAGAACATTTATTTATATGGCACGTTTTTAAAGGGTCTTTTATTAGTTATTTCACTTCTTTCTCAGAGGACGTGATAAAATACATATTTTTTCAATGTTTACTTTCTTGAGCTTTTCATGTTCTTAGTGTCATCTTATGATAGAAGGTTCTGATGAAAGGACATAATGTATGCCCTAGTATAGAGTAAAGGTGTATTGTATTGATGTCATGATAAGGGCTTAACACTTAAAAAAAGCGGCAAACAGTGCTGAGGCCAGGTATGTGGCTCAAGGGATAGACCATATGGCTTGCAGGTGTGAAGCCCAGGACTGATCTCAGGCATCGCGTGTGCCCCCACCCCACCCCTGAATACTGCCCTCACAAACAGAGAGAGAAAGGAAAGAGCATCCCTGTGTATGGGTCTAGGTAAGGGAGAAGCTGCAAGGAGGAAAGCAGGATCTAATTAGTTTAGGTTAGCGTTCACCTTTCTGCTTCATCTTGGCCACATGTTGTATATCGTAAAATTTGTTTCAATCTTTTTTTATGTTTTTTGGATTTGGGGCCACAATTGGCTGTGCTCAGGGCTTACTCCCAGCTCTGATTAGGGTCACTCCAGGCAGACTTGGGGACCATAATCATACTAGATATCGAACCCAGGTTGGCCCTATGCAAGGCAAGTCCTCTTCCAGCTATACTATCACTCTGGCCCTTATCTTTTTTTTTATATTTTTTCTGTTTTTTTATTTATTTTTTTATTTTTTTTATTTATGTTTTTTTTAATTTTTTTTATTTTTACAATTACAAAGATATACAATTAAAAAAGTTCATATTTGGGTTTTGGTCATACAGTGTAGCAGCACCCATCCCGCCACCAGTGCCCATCTCCCACCACCAACGTCCCTGGTTCCCTCCCCTTCCCCAGCCCTCCTCCATGGCAGGTTCTTTATTTCTTTCCATTTCTCTCTCTTTCTCTTTTCCTTCCTCTCCAGACTATGGATTACAGAACATACATTAAAGGGTTGTCATGTGTATCCTTTTACCTCTATTTAATGCTCAGTTCTAGGTTGGCATTAGTACCCTCACAATTGTTAGCACACTGTTCCATTTTCTGTCTTACCTAGCCTCTGACTCCCACCGTTTGTGATAATTTCCACCTTTGACAGGACCTCCTGATGTATGTTTCACTTGACCTTGGATATTGGTATCATAATATGTACCTATATATTTATGTTATGCAGATAAATGCAGTCATTCTGTAACTGTCTCTCTCCTTCTAATTTCGCTCAACATAATCTTCTCCATGTCCATCCATTTGTAGGCAAATTTTATAACTTCATTTTTTCCTAACAGCTGCATAGTATTCCATTGTGTAGATGTACCAAAGCTTTTATCCAGTCATCTATTTTCGGGCACTCGGGTTGCTTCCAGATTCTGGCTATTGTGAATAATGCTGCTATGAACATAAAAGTAGGGATGGTGTTTCCGCTGCGTATTTTTGGTTTCCCAGAGTAGATTCCCAGGAGTGGTATGGCTGGGTCAAATGGGAGTTCAATTTCTAGTCTTTGGAGGAATGTCCATATTGTTTTCAGAAAGGCTGTACCAGCCCGGCATTCCCACCAACAATGGATGAGTGTCCCCTTTTCCCCACCCACGCCAGCACTTGTTGTTCTTGTTCTTTTGAATATGTGTCTGGCCCTTATCTTAACCTTTTAAGAAAGTCTGAATGAACACATGATCCCTGAGAAATTCAAACCCAGCTAAGACTAAAGCTAGGACAAACAGGTTTTCCTAATGATAAGCAACCTCCACTGATCTAGTCATTTTAATGCTTGCTTTACTCATGAACTCATTTACCTAATACTTATTATTACCCAGCCATGTGCCAGGGCTTTATTAGGCTTTGATGATACAGAGAAAATCAGGACACAAATTTTGCCCTTGTGAGTTACATAATTTCACTTACTATCTATATATTCACTGAATATTTTCTCATTCATTAAAATGAAGTAAGATGTGTAAATGTTTTTGCTGTATAATTATTAGAATGCTATCTTTTTGGCCTGCACCTTATGGTGTTGTTGAGCACAAATACATGAAAAGGAGATACCACTAAAGTGTGAATGGATTGTCACTTACTCTACATAGTAGATACCATAGACAGGGTCTTCAATCTTCTCCCAACCAGCAGGCAGTTCTGAAAAACAAAATAACATTTAGAGCAAGAAGAGCATATTCTTGAAAAACCTAGGGTTTATAAACAACTGATTTAGGCAAAAAGAAAGATTCATAAAAATGCCTCAAATCTAATTAGAATGGTATATGCTAAACAAAACCAAACAAAAAGGCAAGTATTTTTTTAAAAGAGTATTTTTCTAGATGAAGAGCAGTTCTTTATTGATATTTTGTGCAAGCAAATAAAAATTAATAAAATGCAGTCCCAGGTGCCTTCATTCTAACTCAACTATTAAATTAGATTTTAATGGAAATAATTTAAATGTGCCTTGAATAACTACTCTGTATCTTAAATATTTACAGTTTTCTTATTTTCTTTCTAGATCACTTTATCATACAACAAAGACATGGATGAAAAGTGTTTCCTGGGAGCCAGAGAAATAGCACAGTGGGTAGGGCTTTTTTGCCATGCATGTGGCCTACCGATCCGATCCCCAGCATCCCATATGGTCCTCCAGCACAGCCAAGAGTAATTCCTGTGTGTAAAGCCAGGAGTAACCCCTGAGCATCTATGGGTTCGACCCAAAAAGGGAAAAAAAAGTGTTTCCTTTTATTTTCAATAAAAGTGTATTTGTACTCTTCCTGGCAAAGATCACAATTGCATCTTATTGTCTCCTTGTTCCTGATCAAAATGTCACTGAGTAAAAATGCCCACAAGGGAGTTGGGTTCCCCCATCTATCCTTCAACTGCCATATTTGATAGGTCCATCTTTATCAGCACTTTGCTGATGGCAAAAAGAACAAAATCCTACTTTCAGGAAGTGAAGCGATTGACTCCTTTAAGGTTGGCTGTGAAAACCTTTCTGTGCCCTACAGGACTTTTCCTAAGGATGCATATCAGAGCATGAAATTTTATTAACTAGGTAGTAGTAAGTTTTGAAACAATCTTTATCTGTTGAGGAAAGTCTACTGTCCCCAGATAATCTGACTTTAGTGAAAGGAGCAACTAGGTTGTACTTTGTGTATTAACTAATTATTTCAGCAGAGAAGCTTTACTTAACTTCAAAACTACCATGATATATATGTACAGTTAAAGCTAGCTTGCAGAAAATTAAAAAGCTAGCTTGCAGAAATCACACTCCAAATGAAATCATTATTCCTAGAAGTAGCTATTAAGATCAACTTGAATAGAATATTATAAACACTTGAATTATCAGTTACTTAGAAACACAACTATTAAAAATTAAGGAACCATGTGGGTACTATTTTCAAATAGTGACCACTTCATCAGGACATGGCTACATATGCCACAAAATTTCACTCTGAAATAGAGTCTCAAGCATGCACACACACACACACACACAAGCTAATTACTCAAAGTTTATGTTTTGTTCGGATTTGGCTGCATGTCAAGAGACATTAATTTTATGGTTTTTGCTCCACATGCTATTTGTTTGCAAATACAAAGACAGGTTTCCCCTTTTTTCTAGTTTTTTAAAAAAAAAAATCAAAGAAAACAAAAACCCGAGCAGGTTTTAAAGAAGGCTTTGAATTCTGGGAGACATAAGTTACTAAAATGCAAGACAGGTTCAACAGGCAGATGTTGATACAAGTTGGCATTTTCATATGCTGGGTCTTGGAGACGGATGCAAATCAAATGCCTGGGAAATGGTTTCCCTTTACAACAGTGAAAATTACCATTTAAATGAAAATAAACCAGGAAAATATTTTCAAAGAGCTGAGAAATGGAAAATTAGAAAAAATGCAAATAGGTGCACAGTCATCTGTTCTGGCAAAGGCCAGGAAGCGGTCCACGTGATGTTTTAAACAAACCTCTTTTCAAGAGCTGGGAGCCAGGAGTAAGTTGGGCGTGGCCCCAAAAGAAACAAACAAACATCTTCCAAAAAATCTGTCCACCTTCAGTATTTAATCTGATTATCTTCATATAAAATAATATAATAAAATAGGAAAATGGCAAAAATTAATTCTTGCCAAACTGAATTACTAATTGGTCAAACTTCTATAGGGTGCTACGGTCTGCCTGAAATTGGAGGGAATAACTGTAAGAACACCTTTTGTGCAGACAATCCAACCCCCTAACTGGCTAAGCATTTGGATGGAACAGGGCACAAGAGAAGAAATCACACTGAATCTCTGTCCTGCTGCCCGGTCAACAACTTATATTCTAGAGATGAGAAATGAGGTCATTCAACTCAGTTCTGAAAATTCATAAACTGAGACACATCTTTTGGAACACATTAGCCAGCTCCAGAAATTGTCCAGTTTTTCAAGCTAAAACTCATTTTAAATTGAAAAGATAGATTTCTCACTTCCAATGTGGTGATTAACTTAATAATAGGAATTAGTCTCTGAATCCTTAAAATAGAAATGGGTCATCGATTTAAAAAGGGAAGATGTTTGTCCTCGAATTTGCCATTTGGTTCTAAAAAGACTAAAAATGGCAGAAAATACTGCAGCCCAGAATACTGATACAAATTTTTATTTTTATTCCCTCTACTATTCGTCCCTGTCCTCACTGTTGTTGTTTCAATGACCAGGGAATGGTGGTACCATGATCAGGGTTTGCTGCCTTAGCTGAAGCCTACCAGTTAGAGCTGTGGTATTTGCTGGGAGATGCTGAAGTGTTCACACATGTGCTTGCCAGGGATGACACTCCCTCACCTTTTAGTGGCAGTGCTCATCCATCAGAGGCCACACCCCTTTGTGGCATTTAGCGCTCCTGGCTGTTGTGCAGCTGGAAATCGCTTGTGAGCTGGGGCCACGGACACAGCACCAGACACAGAGAGGAGCTCCCAGGGGCACACTCAGTACATACAACACTAGGATTTCAACTCAGGGCTATGTGCTTGCAAGACAGATGCTCTGAGCACTGGCATCTTAAACTGTGGGCCGTGGAGCCACCAAAAAAAGCTGTCTTTAAATAAATGTATTTTATTATTATTATCATCACTTTATTATCACTAAAGGTTTAGTTAGTATGTCTATATCTATTTCATATCTATATATGCTGAAACATTACTCAGGTTAAAAGGCATTGGAGTGGCAGTCATTTATGAAGCCTTAATCTAAGCCATGGTACTCTTCCTCTGGCCCTACTTTTTCCAAAACTAAACACTTTGAAGATGCCTAAGGTGTTACCCACCATGTCTAACAAAGGTCGAAATTAGGGCCAGCACGTTAGTACAGTGGGCTAGGGCACTTGTCTTGCAAGCGGCCAACCTGGTTTCAGTCTCTAGCACCCTTTATGGTCCCCTGAGCACTGCCAGGAGTTATTCCTGAGTATTATCAGGTATGGCCCAAAACCGTGCCTCCCCAACCAAAAAAAGGGGGGGAGGAAGAAATTAGGCCAGACTTCACAGCCAGTCACAGAGATTCAGAGGGCTGAGCCCTTTCTCTTATTTTTCTCCTCCAAAATTACTTTAACTTTCATTTTTGAGCTATGCCCAGCTTTGCTCAGGGAGCTACCCCAGGCTCAATGCTCAGGGTCACGTTTGACAGTATGCAGAGGACCAGGCAGTGCCAGGAATCAAACTCAGGCTTCCTGCATGCAAAATATGTGTTTCAGCACATTGAGCTATCTCTCTAGTTTGGCTGAGACCTTTCTGGAGTAGTACCTTAACTATAACATCATTTGACCTTTAAACCTCAGACTGCATGTTAATTAGCATACAGACGGCATCTTTTTCCTGGGTTAACTAGGGACTGAAAGATGCTTATAAATCATTGCACAACACTTGACATATGCTCAACCAATGGAACCTATTCTCAGAAAGCACCAAAGGACCAGACCATACATTTGGGTTTCCTCTCTGTTACTCCTGCCTTGAGAAATATCCTACTCTACTACTAGCACAGAAGGCAGTAAGGAACAGTCAAGTGGTCTAAGTTCTTTTCAGGAGCTACATCAGGACACTGATTAGAAATCACATTCTTGGGGCCGGAGAGATAGCACAGTGGGTAAGGCATTTGCCTTGCACGTGGCCGACCTGGGTTCGATTCCCGGCACCCCATTTGGTCCCCCAAAGTGCCACCAGGAGTAAATCCTGATTGTAGAGCCAGGAATAACCCCTGAGCATTGCCGGTGGCCCCAAAAGAAAAAAAACACGTCTTCAGAGGTAAATTTCCAAACTAACTTAGTTTTGGTTGGAAATAGGATTCTTTTCTGCGTCTCTACCTCTGCTATTTAACTGCGGTATGTATATAGCAAAAAGCAGTTCTGATATGTTTTAGACAAGGGGATGATATCTGCCAAGCATGTGATCAATTCTGCAAATCAAAAAGTACATAATGGTGCTTCTGGCTCAGTTCAAACTAGAGAGTTCAGAAATGGCAAGTATATAATGAAATGACCTATGTTCAACACCCCAGCCAAATGCCCCCATTGTTCACCAAAAACCTGACAGCTGCTATTTTTTGAAAGTAGGACCCTCTTATTAAGAAAATGGGCAGTGAGCTTGTCAACACAACCTGGAATAAATGCAACAAAAACAGTGTGTATGTGTGTGTACACAATTCTATACAGAAGGCATGTACAGTTAAAAATCAAGATGCGGGGCCAGGTGATAATCCAGCGGGTAAGGCATTTGCCTTGCGTGGCCGGCCAATACCAGCCCAGGTTCGATCCCGGCATCCCCATATGGTCCCCAAGCACCACGAGGAGTAATTCCTGAGTGCAGAGCCAGGAGAAACCCTGAGCATTGCAGTATGACCCAAAAAAGCAAAAATAATAATAATAATAAAAATAAAATAAAATAAAATAAAATTCAAGAGTTCTAGTTCTAGTCTGCCCACAGAGAAAACATCTGGGTCATTTTTTATAGAATAAAAATTTCTCCTCTGTTCCATGCTAAAATAAAAAAATGACAAGATGGAAGTATCGAGAGAGAAATTAATTATAAATGTGAAAAAATAATGGTACATTGAAATTGTGGGAAGAGCAAAATATATTCCCCATTCAGTTTTCCTCATAAGCACCTTGGGAGAGCCTCTCTTAGCCCCTTTTTATAGATAAAAAGGGAAAGCTATAAAGGTGACCATCAGGGAGCTGGATGGAATCCCAGGGACAACTCAGCTCTTCACCAAACTGTTGCCAGAATTATGGCTGGGGCCATGAGAAGGGATGCTAGGAAGACAGTGTTTATAAGTATTTTCCAGAATAGGGAAGTTTTTGTCACATTACTACATTGCTACGTGCAGGTATGTATTTTTATTTAAAATAAAATAACTTGAAATAGAAAACAGATTATGGGAATAAGCAATACAGAAAATTCTTTCCTAAGTATGTCCATTTTCAAATTTCTGTAGAAACAAATAAGGTTGTGTCCTCAGGCCTATCAGACAGCAATGTTCACCAAACACATGACCCAAGAAGCAAACAACAGTTAAAGATGCTTTGGTGAATTAAGGCACTAATTTTGTATTTGGAAAACCCAATGCTCTTTTCCAAGGTTACTCTTTTTTAGTTTATGTTTGGGATCACACCCAGGAGCGCTCAGAGTTTACTTGTCACTCTGTGCTCAAGCATCATTCCTAGTACTGGTTGGGGAACCATCAGTGTTGTTGGGGCTTGAACCAGAGGTCTACTTTACAAGGCAAGAACTTTAACCCCTGAACTATCTGCCGACCCTTTAATTATTATAACCAATGGAATTAATACTCTTTTAAAAAATAAAAATAACTTGAGAATTTCTCTATAAAACAGATTAAACCCTCAATTTATTCCACCAAAAGATCACAAGAACAATTTATAAACATATTCAAATGCGGATCTTTTGGAGTCTGAGAGATATCATAGTGGTTAAAGTACTTGCATTGTATTTTGCCAATCCCAGTTCAAATCTCCAGCATGGTTCCCTAAGTGTTGGTCAGTGCTCAGCGAAGAGCCAGGAACAGACCAAAGCAATCTAATAGTAGCTACTGACAACCACTGATAAATCCAACATACACAGCAGGATATGTCCCAAACACTAAGAAAAAATAGCTAAATTTTCTGATATATATCTAAATGCTGGATTTAGAGGTGACTACAAGAGTATGCCACCCGCATGGCAGAGCCTGGCAAGCTACCCGTGTCGTATTTGATATGCCAAATGCCAGTAACTATTACAGACCTCATTCCCATGACCTGATGGAATGGTTTGAGGCTCTTTATGTTCCTGGGCAAGCGATGCCCTTGGGCTCTACTTGCATGAGACAGGACTTATGGAGATGTTACTGGTACCCGCCTGAGCAAATCAATGATGAACGGAAGACAACGATACAGTGATACAGTGATCTAGTCCATCCTGATTATTTTTTATCTATGTAACAAAAAAGCGTTAGTAAAACTGAAAAAACCAATAATCTGTTAAATATTTTGAAATCTGAGTTCTTTGCGAATCTCAAAACTATTTAGTCTGGTTCAGTAATCTCTGGATAGTTCCACTCATACTGATTCTAAAAATCCAAATTGGGAATGGGCTTGGCACATAAGTGTGAGACCCTAGGCTGAGTCCCAGCAACTGAATGTCCATTAGGGTGACAACTATCACACCACTACTACCACAGATACACAATCTTCTACTTAAACATATACTTATGATTAATTCTCATTAAGCAAAGTTTTTATGGTAATTTAGCTGAAACTTGTTTCCTTGGCTCCTTCAGTGAATGCATCAGATAGACTGTGACCTACTTATAATATTGCTCAAAACTGAACATAAGATATTTAGCTTCATAAGAAACATAATTTAATATATTCTAACAGCAAAGATAAAGACTTGGCATTATCTGCTAATATTAATATTTCTAAATGACAGTACCTAAAGTAGTCAATATGAGATATATATTGATCTGAGGTTAAGCCAATACCTTGTAATACATTAGTTTTCAAGACATTCACTACAGAGTTAAAAGGTCATATTGCATGTGATTTAATATAATACAACAACCTATTAATTATTCATTTATTATTGGAAATGATCTTGTTTGTTTCTGGTGCTCAGGGATCACCCTGGCAGGGGTGCCAGGGGCTCAAACCCAGACCATCAGCATGCATGGCAAATGCCTGAACTGTTGTACTATCTCTCCAGACGATTGCTGGAATTATTATATTACTGTCACCCCCATAACAATTAGCTAAATTAGTCTGGAGGTTGTTTTTTCTTAAAAAATCATGCTTAGCGAGAGCAGGAAAGGACATGGATAGCATTGATCTCCAGTATTTTTCTTTTTTTTTTTTTTTTTTTTTTGGGTCGCACCTGGCTATGCTCAGGATCACTCTGATGGGCTCAAAGTACCATATGCAATGCTGGGTTCAAACCGGGTTGGCCACATGCAATGCGAGCACCCTACCTACTCTACTTTCCCTCAGGTCGGATCCTAATATTTCTTAGCCCTCAATTTTGGGGACACCTTCTTACCAATCTGTTACTGCCATCTGTGCATCAAACTTTTGCTTTATGGCCACAATTTACAAAAAAAACTCTGCATGATGCCTGCAGTTGGACACATGCATTGGAGGACTGACCTTTCATGGATAAGCTAGAGTGGAAAACATAAATGGAGAAGTGCAAACTATCAAAATCAATTCATTGGAACAAGTCAGTCAGGTCAAGTCATGCAGCTGCAGGCTTGGAGGGCTTTACCTGATTCACTGTCAGCTCTCCCCGGTGTGGACCCTTCTTCTCAAAGGAATAGCAGAATGAGACAGAAAAGAGAAATATTCAGACACCAGCACCAAGAAAGAGACTCCTCAGAAAAATAGCAGCTAACATATCATTTTATTTTGTCCTTACCTGCATTGTGGCTTATTCACTGACTTGGCTAGTAAACCTGAGACCACAGCGTAAATCACTAAATGGTAGAGCTGATATTGGCAACATAATTATATGGCTCATTTCCTTGCATGTCAAAACAGGGCTTGATTGGTTATAAAGATGATAAACACCTTTGCGGTTTCTGTGTTTTTTTAAGTGAGAAGTCACTTATTACAGACCTTATTTTGAGCAAACAAAGCTGTTAGACTTTCCAATATTAGTCCTTTAATCCTTCAATAATCCTGCGTAATCATTGAGGCAGTTGGGGCTCACAATTAATGCATTACTTAACAGTAATAATGCTGCCTGAAAAATAGAAGGTGAGTCAAACAGAGAACTTAGTCTATGAAATGAGCTACACTTCACTCTCTCAACAAGTCAGAAAAGATGAACGATGGCTGATGGACATCAAGGAAGCAGAAGCCTTAAGGGCTGCCCTGAAAAACTGTATTGGAGGCAGAATATACTCCGTCTAAGATTTTGAAGCCATATAGCTTAAAATTATAATAATGAAAATATTGTCAACAGTGTCAGAATGCAATGCAAGTCAAGACCATTTCCATGCTAGACGGTCTTTTTGTTGTCAACAAAATACTTTATTATATAATTGAGAAGCAAATGAGCACCGCAAAAGCAGGTTCTCTGCTCCTCTGCTATACGCTCTGTAAATGCAGTGCTCCAGCATGTTTGACTATAGCAACATGCTCCTACCCAGTGCAGTTTCTGGTGCATGGCAGGTATTAAATATTTCTCAAATGCATGCAAAAATGAATGACCAGAATCAATGATATGTGTTAGTAACCAACAAGGGTTTACTTGGCTTGTAAATCTTGATTTTAAAATTATCCAAAAGCCAACATTAGGATTGGCACTAGTATTGTTTCATGAAAAAGTACTGATTTACATCAAATATTTAATTAAAATGCCCATTGGGATATAATCGAAAAATTATCTTTTGAGACTTCATACACCTTTTCATTTTGCCCCCTTGTTGGTTTTTTACTGGGAACAAAAACTATTAATGGTGATGATGATGAGGGGCCTGCCATGATCCAGTAACTCTACTAGGTGTCAGAAGCGCCCAAACAAGCACAATCAGAGACATTTCTAATCTGTGAGAGGCAGAGACAAGCCTGGGAGCTCATGGTAATATAAAAGTAGAAGGGTAAAACTGCCAAGTCCTCTAGGAGGTAGACATATAATAATCTGGGTGTACCTGGGGGCAAGGTCTTAGGGAAAGTCCCTGAGCAGTCATCTGAGGACATGCAAAATTTAATGAGAAGGCTCAGGAATGGAGGGACAGGAATCTAAGCTGTCAAAGAGTAGGTTTTGGTTTGCTGCATTCATTAGTAGGTCTAGAGTGCACTGCCATGTAAAAAGGACTTCGGTAACTCATGGTTCAATGAAAGCATATTTGAAGCAGAGAGGGGCTAATGCTTGTCATGGACAGACCAGAAACAAGAGAGCTAGTGGAGGTGAGGGTATAACAGCTGTGAGAGAGAGAGAGAAAGCAACACAGGACTTGGAGTGACACACTGTGGATGTCGTCTACAAGGACAACCGAGAGCCACGGACTGTTGCTTGAGCAGTGTTTATAACACATGATAATACAATCATTTACATTTTTAAGATTGTTGTTCCACTGCAATGCAAGGAGAGTGGGCAAAGCGTGCCGGAGGAAAAGGTGCATGACTTGAGCGTGGATGGTGGGGAGCGTGAAGAATGAATGGATTCCCTGCATAGCTGGGAGACAAAGTAATTAAACTGGAAGAAGATTAGAATGGTGGAAAAGGAGTAGTCAAGGAACATGCTTAGAGCATTACAAATTTACCTGAACGGAGAGAGGGAAAATTACAATCATCAGACTGGGGGAGCCAGAGGGGAGATCATTAGCTAGGTTTTAATCAGAGTGAGTGTGAAGTCTCTCTGAGACAACCAGTGGAATTACCAGGCAGATTAAAGCACTGCCTGCAGCTCAAGCAAGAGTGAGAAGCTTCTACCTTCAATTCAACTCGTTACATAGAAATGACAGAGGACATTACATACTGAGATCAGATGCCCAAGTTCGTTTCTCACTTCTGAGAGAAAATAGGAAACAGAAGTATCTTTTCCAACTGTATCATGCTATGGAAAGTAGAGTAGGTTTATTCCATGTGTATGGCCCATGCAGAGTCAGAAAGAAAAAATACTGACTGGAATGTGTCCCAGTATTGTTCCTGATCTCTGCATCAGCTGTGAACAATACCACAGGCTGCTGTACTTAGATTTTGGTTGGTAACAGAAAATGTAGGTATGGAGACTGATGTTTGTTTAATGGTGTAATCTGGTAAAACATGTTGACACTTGTTTGTATACAGGGAACACATACATGTAATTAATTTACTCTAGAGACAATATATAAATTCTGTTGAAGGGATAATTACTAAACAACCACAACTGGTATGAAGAAATACTTTGCTTCATAAAATAACATTAATATCAATGATATGAATTCTAAAAATTTAAAAATTTATCTTGGTAGCTAAAACCATAGAACTTCCATCAATAGCTTTTCTCAATAAAAGCTATTGAATCTTCAATTATCTGTAAATTCTATAGAAAATTTTCATATATTTCCAACACTGACATTGGCATTGAGGATATGTGCAATGAGGGGCCAAAGTATATTTTTAAAAACTCGTGAGAATCACATAGAGACTTAGTTCTCTTTATTGGCTGAAAGTACTTTATTTATACTCTTATCTCTGAAAAATGGCCACTAGCTCATAAAGAGTGTAAAGACAGCCAACCATATTCACTTTTTCTTTTTCTTCAAGAAAAGGCACAAAAAGATGAGTGTTTAATGCTTCCAGTCAGACGTATTTGTGTTTCCACATGAAATCACTCAGATAAATATTAGACCCCGCGCAAATTTATGTTCAGTTCACATCATCTGAAATCCTATATAACAGAATGATATTGGAGTGCCAATTTTTTTACAGTGTTATACTGTACTTCTTACGCTTTCAAACAAACCTCATATTTATATACACACCCATTCTGTCCCACAGGAGAGATTAATAAAGTTCTACTATGTGAGTAGAACAATAGTGCATCAATAACTAAATTACTAATTCAAGTGACAGAAGTGAATTATGAGTAGCAAAGCAAACCATTTTCCGTTTAATTCATCTATGTCAAAATGCCAATTTTTAGTAGAACTTGGGACAAACTTGAGAAGCGCACTTCAAAAGGAATACACATTAGGGTTTTTGTTTTTCTTTTTCTTTTAGAAATTCAAAAATGATAAAACTTTTAAAATCAATTGTTTTAGCCAATTAATTATTCTGAGAGATCAATATGGATAGTGAAACTAAAGGGGTATCACTTCCCAGCTCCATTCTTTAAATACACTCTTCAAATCACTGTCACTGTCTTCCCGCGTTTGTCCGATTTTGCTCGACGGGCACAGTGGCGATCTCGCCTGTGTGCAAACAAGTGGCCGAGGAGCATCTACTTGTTCCTGGGACAAAGAAGAGCCTCAAACCATTCTTCCAGGTCATAGGGTAAGGGTCCATGAGATTGTTTATGAGTTTTGGCATATCAAATAAAACACAGGTAGCTTGCCAAGCTCTGCTGTGTAATACTCTTCAAATATATAAGATGTATTCCTAGGTCACACAGAGACTCAAAACAATTCAAGACAGATCAGTTGTCTGTCCTAAATGAACTAGAACAATAATAGATTTATGATATATCTAGAGTTCAAGAAATACTCCTGATTTTTTTTTCTTCTAATAATTCCATAACACGTTAGGAAGTCCTGGTTTCACGTTATGTTACAAAGCATCTCTTGTTCGCATATTCCTAGAGACTTCTGAGTTTCTCCATGTTTTTTTTAGACAGAAATCGTCTCTTCATTAAAATAGAGTTCAGACAGTGCTTAAGTTGTTTCTAATAGGGATATAATTAAATCTATGTGCCAAGTACCAAACTTTTAAAGAAACAATTCTATGGATTTTCTTCCGCTTTTTGAGAACACAGTGTCACACCTTCAAAACAAACCAAGTCAATACAACTGAAACCTGGGTGATCTTGCACTACAACTCTCTAAGTTTTCATGTGTAAACAAGGCCCCAAATCCTCCTTAGGAGCTCTCTAGTCTCTTACCATCATCTTCACACTCTTCAGGGGCTTCTGCTGCTTGTTCAGGCACCGGTCTAACCAAGATGTCGTTTTGTGGTATGGCTGAAATCAGAAATAAAAACAAGAACTTTGTTTGAAAAGAAGTCCAATAACAAAAAGATTACGTACTTTTCAAAATCAAAGCAAAGGTAGTTTCAACAAACCAAACCTGTAAGGTGCTTCCTTACTTTCCATGCGGCCAAGCCTGATTTTATCCTGGTACCTTACCAGGGAGTGACCTGGCACAGATTCAGGGCAGCCCTGAGCAGGTCTTCAAGTGGTTCCCCCAACGTGAGCCCCACCAAATATTCAAAAATTGCAAAATCTAGTCTGAGAAAGCTCCAAGTTTGGGAGCCAAGCCAGAGAGAAAGGGTGGTAAGTGGGCTTTTAACTTACCTATGATATAATTATTCTAGAAAAGTTCTAAATTATAATACAGGTTCCTGATTTTGAAAAATGAGCTCGAATATCCCCTGCCAAGATGTATTTTATTCTTCATATTTCTCAAGTACAAATGCCAATTTATTTTAAAATTTGTCACGACTTAGATCTTGGATGCTGTAATTCATAAAAAGCCTGCTCTTTTTACTCATTTACATTATAAGAATTCTCGGAACAACATGAAACAACCCCAATTCATGTAAGTGGCTCAAAGTTCCAAACACATATCATTAATCGACTGTCCTACGGTATGCTTCACATAGTGAGAAGGCAACCAAATTACCCACATAAATAGAACTTGTGCTAAGAAAAGAAGCTCAGAAGTTAACTGTGTCATCCAGCCTTCTTCTGAGTAAAGTCCCAGTCTAGGGGAAATGGTTCTGCAGACAAATGTTTCCATAGACTTGAGGGTCTGAAACTGCATGAGAACATATCCCAAGCATTGACTGCTTTAATCATGTTAGAAATGTCACAAGAATGACAGGAAGAATTGACCCAAAAGCAGGTCGATACACAACAACAAAGGTTCTACTTGAGTTCCTTGTTCTCTCTGTTAGCTAAATCAGAGGATAAAGTCAGTGGTTCTAGCTACAAACCAGAATTGAGAGCAAGAAAATTTAAAAATGTGAAAGGTAGGAAATGACATCCACTTAGGGAAGCTATGTTTGGGATAAAAATATGTTGAAAATACGCGGCATTGTAACATTTCAGATTACAGCTTATCAGTTATTTAGAATTCAAATCTTAATAGTTTGCTGAAAAATGATAATAGTCTAATAGAATAAGATGTAGTAAAGTATACACATTATCCTTACTGTTGAGGAGTAATAAAGTAACAACATCACAACCAATACTGCTTATTTATCCGCAGCTCAGAATCAGCTCTAATTTTTTATCTACATGCTATAACTTAATTATTGCAATGATTATGAAATGCTTATTAAAATGGATTACTTTCATTTTTTGTGATAGCACAGGTAAGGCTGGTCAAAGGAAATGGCACCTATTATTGTTGTTTTGTGCTGCTATTATTATTATTAATATCTTTGGTAATATTTAGCAAAAGTCAGTACACTCTAGGCCATTTAATAGGTTGTATAAGTTATAGCAATGTAATTGCAGAATATTTCCAGAAGCCTAAGAAACCACACATGGCCGAATATGGCACCTAAGTCCCCCATTCAATGCCCCTTCTTGGTTTGAAGAGTAAATGTGCTTTCATATGCCCTAGACCTGTTAAGTGACGAGCAAATGGGAAGTATAACCTACCATTTATAGACGAAATAAAGAGAACATAGAGGTAAAGAAAACTGTCCTAGGGACAAATGCGGAGGCAAGACATGTGCCTAGGCTGCAGCTTCTGTTCAGTTTGATCCCTGTTACCAGAGTATAGTTCCCTGAACACTCTGTGTGCTGGGGTCAGCCCTGAACACGAGGCAGAAATAGCCCCCCTGAGCACTGTTAGGTGTGACCCCAAAATTAAAAGGAAAAAAGGAGTGATATAGGAAGCGGAAGGGAGGAAGGGGGAGGCGTGGAAGGAAGATGTCGAGGAACCTTGCTCTCCTGGTACACAGGCAGACTGGGAAGTCAAACAATTGAGCTAAGCTCTGGCCTTTATTCCTACACTGCAAGATGGTAAAAAATGGCAACTGCTGATCAGAAGAATTCACTGTTCACTGTCTTCCCGTTCATCATCGATTTGCTTTCGGCGGGCACCAGTAACATCTCCATATGTCCTGTCTCATGCAAGTAGGGCTAAGGGCACCTGCTTGCTCCAGGAACATAAAGAGCCTCAAACCATTCCATCAGGTCATGGGAATGAGGTCTATAATTGTTACTGGTATCTGGCATATCAAATACGACGCGGGTAGCTTGCCAGGCTCTGCCGTGCGGGTAGCATACTCTTGTAGTCATCTCAAAATCCAGCATTTATTGATGAACTGTGCGGCCCCAGGCCGCATAGAACCAGAACTGTGATAGGCTGGTCTGCTGGGTGGAGTTCTGACGAGGGGAAGTCAGATGGGGAAAATGGAGGTACTCTCGGGGTGGGGGAATCGTCTGGCTTGTTGTGGAGGCTCTGCTGGGGTAGTGAGGCCTAGACCACTGCCATCCCTCTCGGGCACCTCATGAGCGGCTGGGCACAGTGAGGACCAAGTAGCAGCTCCACCATGTCTGTCTCTGGATCAACGCATGATTTTTATTGACCTTTTAAAAATGTCTGAGATAGGGGCAGAGCATAGCCCAGAGGGTAGGAGTGTATTGCCTTGCCTTGTGGCAGACCTAGGTTGATTCCCAACGTCCCATATGGTCCCCTGAGCACTGCCAGGGTAATTCCTGAGTGAGGAGCCAGGAGTAACCCTGAGCATTGCTGGGTATGACCAAGCAATCAATCGATAGAAGAGAGATGATGATAGATGATAGATGATAGATAGATGATAGATAGATGATAGATACATAGATAGATAGATAGATAGATAGATAGATAGATAGATAGATAGATAGATAGATAGATAGATAGAATAGATAGATAGACAGACAGACAGATAGATAGATAAAAATAAAAATAAAAAAGTATGAGATACGATTCAGAGCGCACTGTGAGTGGGACATTGCTGCACATAACCGCCCCAGTTTTTTTTTTATCCCGGCATCCACCTGGTCCCCCTGAGCACTTCCAGGTAATTCCTGAGTAAAGTCAGGAGTAATCCTTGAGCATCACCAGGTGTGACCCCAAAAAATTTTAAAAATGTCAGAAGAAAGAAAGAAAGAGAGAGAGAGAGAGAGAGAGAGAGAGAAAGAAAGAAGAAAGAAGAAAGAAAGAAAAGAAAGAAAGAAAGAAAGAAAGAAAGAAGAAAGAAAGAAGAAAGAGAAAGAAGAAAGAAAGAAAGAAAGAAAGAAAGAAAGAAGAAAGAAAGAAAGAAAGAAAGAAAGAAAGAAA
>JAJIBD010004700.1:0-65128 GCA_021461705.1 Cryptotis parvus | reverse complement strand
TGCTTGATAGCTTCTGGTCAGATTGACCCATTTTTTTGACATTTTATTATACCACCGTAGAGATATACAATTACAAAGTTGTTCACGCTTGGGGGTTTCGGTCACACAGTGTTCCAGCACCCGCCTTCCACCAGTGCCCCTCAGCCACCACCCATGTCCCCAATTCCCTCCCCCTCCCACATCCCGCCTAAATGGCAGGTTCTTTATCTCCTCTCCTCTCCCTCTCTCTCTCCTCCTTCTCCCACACATTGTGGGTTGCCTACATTACACTTAGAAGCCATCATTTGCATTTTTTGTCTGTCTTTAATGCTCAGTTCTATGTTAGCATCAGAACTTTAGACATTTATTCACTCATGTTCCTTTCTCTATCTAAACCAACCTCTGACTCCCACACGCTTGTGGTAATTTCCACTTTTGGTAAGATCACCTAGTATATTTATGCCATGCAAATAAATGCAGTCATTCTATGTCTCTCCCTTTCCTTCTGACTAATTTCACTCAACATGATTCTTTCCATATCCATCCATTTATAGCAAAATTTCATAACTTCATTTTTTCTGACAGCTGCATAGTATTCCATTGTGTAGATGTACCACAGTTTCTTTATCCAGTCATCAGTTCTCGGGCATACTGGTTGTTTCCAGGTTTTGGCTATTGTGAACAGTGCTGCTATGAAAATAAAAGTGCGGATTGTGTTTCCGCTGTGCGTTTTGGCTTTCCAGGGTATATTCCCAGGAGCGGGTATGGCTGGGTCAAAGGGGAGCTCAATTTCTAGTCTTTGGAGGAATGTCCATATTGTTTTCCAGAAAGGTTGTACAAGTCGACATTCCCACCAACAGTGTATGAGAGTCCCCTTTTTCCCCACATCCACGCCAGCACTTTGTTGCTTTTACCCTTTTGGATATGGGCCATTCTCTGTGGTGTGAGGTGATATCTCATTGTTGTTTTGATTTGCATCTCTCTGATGATTAGTGATGATGAGCATTTTTTCATATGCCTTTTGGCCATTCGATTTCTTCCTTGCAGATTGACCCATTTTGAATTTGTTTTCATATACTGTATAAGATATGGATCCCAGCTTTAATTTCTCACACGTAGTGATCCAGTGTTCCCAGCTCCATTTGTTGAAGAGGCTATCATTTTTTAATCATTCTGAGATACATAGTTACAAAGCTATTCATGTTGGATTTCAGACATACAATGTTCCATCCAACACCTATCCCTCCACCAGTGTATATTTCCCAACACTAATATTCCTAGTTTCCCTCCCACCACCTCCACTACACACCCCCCCATCTCTTTGGCAGGCACTTTCCTTCTCTGAAAAGGCTATATTTACTCCATTTCATGATTTCAGCTCCTTTGTTGAAAATTAGCTATCCACATATGTGGAGGGTTTTTACAGGGACATTCGATTCTAACCCGTTGATCAGAAAGTCTGTCTATATTCCAATACCATGCAGTTTTGATTACTATAACTTTATAATGCAGTTCCAAATTAGGTAATGAAATATTTCTTAATTTCTTATTTTTCAGTATGAATTTCTTTTCTGATTCCATACAAGATTTATTATTATATTGGTACTACTTTTTAATGAGGGAGCAGAAGTAAAGTTCCCAGCTGGCATTGAGTTGTGATGACATAGGATACCTGGCTTTCTCCATGAGTCATCGCAGCCTGTGGGCCCCAGCTGATGCAAGCAGCCTTTAGAAGTGGAGCGGAAGCATGGCATGGAGGCAGTGTTAATGGGTTCAACTCCAGACCCTGGACTTGGTCCCATGCTACTTCTAGAGTAGACACACACTGCTGCTTATAGGGGCCCTTTCTCAGTGAGTGACTGTGTGTCACTGGAGCCTCAATTTCCTAATATATCATGGAAATAAGGGCATTTTTATATTGGGGCTTCCATGAAGTATCTTTTGAATGTGCAAGATAAGTTTGAGAGTTCAGTGCCCAGGGAAGGAACAAGGAGCACCACTGGATAGAGGAAGCCAAATTGCAGTATTGGTTCAACAAGCCTCCGCTGACCCCACTGGGAACTTTGGGGCTGAATTGCCCATGTTGTAGATATTTCATTCCATGGGGTGCAGGTTGCCCTGGAAAGAGTCATCGAGGAGACTCTCTGGAGCTGAGGGCAGTCCCTGAATGGAACCCTCCCAGCACAGGACAAGTCCTTCACTGCAGGGGCCTATGGGAGGCTAGGCTCTGTGTCTGACCTACTCTGCAGAGTAGGGACCTCAGGGAGTAGTTGTTGATGACAGGTTAAAGGGGCTTTCCAAACTTGCACCTGATTAGTAACTGCTGCTGCCAGTTCTGGGGAATCACAAGTTTTGTACACACACAAGTGTCCTCAGACAGCTCAATCCCTACTTTGCCAAGTATGTGCCCTATCCAGTAAAACAAGGAAATGACTAGCTGTTCGGTTGCCTCTGCAGTTCATGTGAGTTCTTCTTGGTTGGCTGTTTGGTTGGTTGGTTTGTCATGCCAATGATCAAACCCGAGGCCATACACATGCAAGGTAAGTGCTCTATCACTGAGCCATATCCCTGGTCTCCAGATCACCTGCTTTATGTTCCCATAGCAAAAACTGCTCAAAATAAAGGAGAGAGAACTGTGTTTCTCTCAGCGTGGCTATATAGCAATGTACCTGCTTTCTTCTATTTCCCCTTTCATTTAACAGCTGTGGGCATGAAAACTCAACCAGCAGGAATACCGGAATTAGTAAATTACAGAAATAAGATGTTTCCCTCATTCATTGAATTCAGTAACATTTTTGCCAAAATGGCACCCATGTGTTGGGTGAACCAAAAGAACAGGGACCTTGGAGGGTTGTAACCTCATTGGGTGTCACCAGCTCCAACCACTTGGCTTTGAGAATTTCAGAAACACTGGTATTTTTTGGGGGGACTCAAATTCATTAGCATTGTTGTAAGAGACTATAAATACAGTGAAAGGCATTTACAAATAGACATTGTAAAACACTTCCACACCCACAGTCTGAACACTGTCAAAACACCAGCTGCAGCTTCCCTACTTGGAAGGATCAGAACCTTTTAAAACTACACCTACTGTGTTTTCAAAATAGGCTTTCTTCTGGCCCTGAGAGATGATAATTCAGCTGAAAGCCAGTGTCTGGCTCTTGGCATGAGGGATCAAGTTTCTCTGTGGGAGGGGTGGGGGATCGATCCATGTCCTTCATGTCAGAAAGGAAGCTCATGCTTTAAAACCTGGGGGGGGGTGTCCCTCAACGAGGGGGACTTCCTGGTTATAATTTAGGGTGGATTCTTGGGACCTGGGCCTCTTGGTCTAGGGGTTCATTATTCCATCTTCACCACATGCTAATTCCCATGTAAGTTGTATCAGGCAGCCGTATGGACACTTACGTTTGGGGAAATTTATTTTTTTACTTGATCACTTGATCACTTGACATCCCGTTATTCATCGATTTGCTCAAGCATCGCCAGTAACGTTTCCATTTGGCCTACCACGTGCCATTGTAGCCCAATGGCATCTGCTTGCTTCAGGAATACAAAGTGCCTCAAACCCTTCGTTCAGTGTCTTGACAAAGAATTTATTATTTTTTAATTTTTAAAATAGCATTGCAATTGGGTTAGAGCCATAGTAAAGTAGGTAAGAAGTTTGCTTCTAGAAAAGGAAAGAAATTCTCTTTTGTCTTTCTTATCCTTGACACAGCTACTATTAATTGACTTGTTAAGCCCTTTCTTTTCTTTTTCCTGTGTATATAATTTAGTTTGGATTTCATTGGTTATACAGACATGTGAGCATATTAAATGCTGTCCAGTTATTTGTTTTGGGAAAATTGCACTTAGTGTACAAATATAGAATGTATTACCATTTCAGAAAAGGGTAAATGTTCTTTCGTTACGCACGTGTTTTTGAGTCCCTACTATGTTCAGCAAAGATGAGTACTGGAAATCACCCAGCAGACTTTCTGGAAAGAACCACTGTAAATGCTCTCTGATTTCAAGAAGAATCCTCTTCCTAACATATCAGAAGTGTGTATGTTGTGTCACAGTGTGTTGTTTCTGCTGCCTTAGTCCCTTGACACACTGTAACCTAAATACTTGTCTTTGTGATAATAGATCAGTTATAAGTAGTTTGATCCATTCATAAAAGTCCATCAATCATCATAGATTATTTGTCTGTACCCTTGTTCATGAAAACATCCAGTTACGTTCTTCGGTATTACAGGTAACAGTGTGTTACACTCATTGATGCATGACACTGAGCATGGTGTTTCTGGCTACCCTATTTCACCACATAATTTTATACCATATCTTTTTTGCCAAAAACGGAGGTGATCATGTGAAGCTATTCTTTTAACGTGCCAATATCATTGGGGAAAAACGCTGCAACAGTTATGAGGTGAAATGTGGTATTCCTAGCATCAACTCCCAGAACGGGCTTAAAGCATAGGATTGTTCTAAACACTATTGATACACAGTTGGTTTTTAAACATTACTTCTTTTTACCCTCTGCACCATTCCACGAGAGGATTGGAGGTAACTTTCAAAAATGTATGTAAAGGACCCAATAGCTGGGCCCGGGGAGAGTGCAAAGGGCTGGAGTGCATGCCTGGCATACGGAGGCCTCAAGTTTACTCCCCCAGCTCTGCATGATCCCCGAGCACTGCTTTTAGCCCTGGTGACCTGCACCACTGGGCCCAAGCAGAGCTGCATTGCCAGGCTGAGCATTGAGCTTCCAGCCTATGTAGTTGGACAGAGTATCTCTGGGAGTGGCCCTGGGCCTCTGAGCACTGCCTAAGCTGCTCCCATTCCCCTCCAGAGATTTGCAAAGAGAAGTATAGGGGGAATGAAGGGCAGGCCCACGATGAGAGAAGAACACCAGAATGCCCGTAGGTTTCTGTGCAGTGCTCGCATTTAAGAGATGCTCACATTTGACTGGAAGCTTCCGCTGCCAAATCAAAGAGGGGAAATGGCAGCTTCCAGAGTCCCAGTCACCAAGCACATGAGAACAGCACGTGTTCGAAGCCTCTGGGTTGTCCTGGGACACAAGTGATTCACCAACGTGCAAAAAGCCCCTTCTCCACCAACAGTCCCTCTGAACTTTTTCCCCAACTTCCCACTCAGGCTTTCACTTCATACTCTCCTCCCCCTTGGCAAAAACTAGAGAATAAAAGCCTGGTGGCATTAACTGGACCTTTGCTGCCTGTGTAACCTCTGTCCCCGGGCAGAACATGTGTTCTCAGAAGCTTTGGTCCTTGGTGTGATCCCAAAAGGACAGGACTGTTGGCTGCCATCTCCCGGGAGTCCTCTTTGGCAGTTGCGAGGATGAGCCAGGCAAATCGTTCAGGCTTAGTGGATGCCAAATCCTGATATTAAGGGCCCTCGAGAACTTTCAAGAATGACAGCGCTTCTCTAACACTGCCTTTCCAGAATGTGTCATTCAGAGGGTTACATGGAAATGAGTGGGTGCTGGGGCCCTGCCAACACAGTGTTTGGGAGCTTCTCAGCCCGCTGGCTGGGGATCTGCCTGAGGTCATCTGAGCTGTGCTGAGCTTGTTAGAGGGCAGTGGGGGAAGGCCCCCCCCGCCCCAGAAGCCTTTAGGACATTGGGATGATGGGAGGAAATAAGGCTCTGCTGTGCACTTCAAGTCACTTGACCTTCCCAGGACTTGGCCCTTCCAGGGCATCAATCCACACCTGGGAACATGTCACTGACTCTCTAGAGCCTACAGGCGGAGCGCCCCCCACACACACACACACACTGTTTTTGCTCTTTTTTCCTTTTTGGACCACACCTGGCCATGCTCAGAGGTTACTCCTGGCTCTGCACTCAGAGACCACTCCTGGCGGTGATTGCAGGGGTGTGGGGAGCATATAGAATGCCGGGATTGAACCTGGGTTGGCTACATGCAAGTCAAACGCCCCACCTGCTGTGCTCTCTCACTCTGGCCCCTGTTTCTTTAGACAGAGGCCGGCGCCTGCTTGGCACAGCCCCACTTCCAGGGTTCTTACCTCTGCATGTCTTCAGGCTGAGGGTACATGAGGCAAAAGAGCCCATCTTGGAGCTGAGGGGACCCATCTCTAATGGAGATCCATGTTGCTCTGGAGTGAAAAGCCCCTACACGCAGTGGCTCGTCCACCCAGCTTCCTAACTTCCAGGCTCCTGTGGCTTCATCTTCCCTCTGCCCCTTTCGTGTGGGTGTCAGCCTAGCACACACAGCCCTTTGCCCACCTTCCTCCACTCACTGCTCAGGGGGAACCTCGAGCCAGCGCTTAGCGGGATGCCAGGGCCACTGTGGTCTCTCCCCTCCACTGTCTTAATTGATTCATTCCCTTGCCTCTGCCCTGCACCCCTGCTGCCGCCGTCTAACACCTGCACTCCCGGCCTCCTGCTCTTTACACTTGTCTCAGTCCTGTGCTTCCACGGCCTAGGCGAGGTAGCCCAGAGGTAGCTGTGTCCGCCCTGCTCCTCCCGGCCCAGAACTCAAGTCCTCTAGTGTCCATAGCTACCTGGCGCGGCCCCTCAGTACCACCCCAACACGGAGGTTCGGTTCTGTGAGGACGCCTGGTCCTGCTCAGGCCCTGGGCACCACAGGGAGCTGCAACCGACTGTTCCTGATGCTTCCCGAGGAACAACTGCTTGGCGTTTCCCATTCACTATATGGGATGGGATCTTTTCCTATCTTATTGCCATTGCAGTCCTCTCGGGACTCAGGGCCCATCCCTGCCACCCCCCCACATCCCTAAGAGTTGCCTTTGTGGAGGAATGTGGGATGAATTGATTCTTGCCTTGGGTGGGCCTGTGCAGGCCCCCAAAGGGTTCATCTGAGCCCTGCTCCACTGGGAAGTCATTTGTGCCCTGCTGGGCTTAGGGCACTCACCCAAGAGCCATCTAATTTTACAAACCTGTACCCCACTGCCAGAGCACAACTCAACACCTCCCTGCTTGTCAACGCCTGGCTGATGCCTCAGCCTCCACACCAGCAACTCTTTTTGTCAAGGTTAAAAGTAGCTGACCTTCGACAAGCAGCGTTGGCTAAATTCCTTGTTCCGTAAAAAGGGGAAGCTCCCGTTCTCATTTGCTGGTGCTCCCACTAGACCAGAGGGCGACTGGGGCAGACCCCATCGCCATACCGGTGGACCAGGGCGGGAGGGGTTGAAAAATGCATTGCTGAGCAGTTGTTATTAAAATAGCGCCTCCGAAAATGCCTGCCGGCTCGGGGGCAGCCTGCCTGTTGGCCACGCGATCCAGGGCCCATGTGGTTGGCTGGCTGGCAGCAGTGCCACCCGTCCTATGCCCAGCACACTCTTTCAATGCGTGGCTGCAGCAGAAAAGCTGGACAAAATAAATGATAAGAACACACACCCATTTTTTAAATGCCTGGACTTGTGTTTTTAATGTAGGGGTACCGGTCCAAAGATTGACTTGGTGGGCAGTTCGCTAGCTGGCATCCTGGACAAGGATCTCTCCGACCGCAGCAATGATATCGGTGAGTAAGGGACAGCGTTCTCGCTTCTTTCTTGCAGGAGTTTTCAAAGAACCACGGGGCTGGGCTTGTCCTTGGAGCCGCCTGACTGAACTCCCAGAACCTGCTGAATACAAGGCCAATGGTTCTCCATTGATTCAAGGCATTGCTAGTTTTGTAAAGAAGCGATGCAATGGCCGTTGTTATAAAGTCGAATACCTAAGATTTTTCACTCTCCTGCCTTTAGGAGAAGTTCCTTGCAAGGAAGAGAAGTCAGGAGTAAACCTTTTTGTAGAAGAGAGCCTTTGCACCTAAGTTCATATTTTCCTGTCATCTCTGCATTCCATATTAAAAAAAAGGGAATAGGTGAAAATGCAGATTGGCAGAGTTCAGTTGGCACTGAGTCTATAATGAGCATTAGTGTGCTAATTGTCACTTTCATCATCACAAGTGAGTTTTCCCAAGGTCAGGATACCATCATGCTAATGTGGCAAGGGACCTAAGGCTCTATAGGTAAACAAGTGGAGGGTCATTGCTTTAGGGGCGTGTAGGTGGCCATGGCGCCATGTATATTGGATTGATTCTGCTGTTAATTAGTCTTGGGTGATAGCCCTTTTCAGAACTCCAGATTCAGAGACTAAACTGGTTTTAAACTTTGTCTCTTGTATCTGTTCCTATCACATTCATGAGTTAGCAATCACTGGTGTTCTGTGGAATAGGGAAGGCCACATTTGGGATGTTTTTTTAAATCACAACTGTTACCTTGAAAGAATTGTAGATTCATGTACAGTTGTAAGAAATAAGGCAGGAATCTGTGTACTCTACCAAGTTTCCAGTGAGCAGGGTCAATAAAACTGTGATCTAAGGATGCTCAGGGAGGGAGTGCTAAGGATGGGACTTTGGGAAAAATGGTGAGTGAATATCGGCACTTCGGCAGTGGCATGGTGCAGCATCACTACAGGTATTATACAGTCATGTCAGTACTATCATGTAATCTATGAAAATTTAAAACTAGAAAACTAGGAACATGGGGGCCTGAGTGCTGTTACAGTGGGTAGGGTATTTGCTTTCCACATGGCCTGCCTGGGTTTGATCTCTGGCACCCCATATACGTCCCCAAGGATCATCAGGAGTGCTCCCTGAGCACAGAGATAGGAATATGCTTTGAACACCACCGGTACAGCCCCAAAACAGAAAACAAGCCAAAAGATGAAAAAGAGAAACAAGGAGAGGATGGTAGAAGGTCTTAGGCCCTTCGCTGATAGTGCGGGTATATAACTTTTTATTTATTTTCATTTTAGGCACCATGGTTTGCAAACTGTTAATAGTAGGATTTTATAATCAGCTGTTCTAGCACTACTCCTCCATCCAGGCATGCACTTCCCTCCGCCAATTTTCCGGAGTCCCTTTCCCCAGCACCCGCTCCATCCATGATGTGCTTCCTACTAAAGACAGGTTCCCAGTTTCTGTTGCCTTTGAGTATTTATTCCCTTATTCTATTCTTCATATCCTGGCATATGAGAAATATTCTTTTTTCTGACTTCACTTAGCGTGATACTCTCCAGATCCATATAAATTAAGCAAGAAAAGATATTCGGGGCATTCATATCAGCAGGGAGGGACGTAAACCTCTTACTTTATGTAAACAACATGATACAAAGAAAATCCCAGTGAAACACAAGAAAGTTACTAGAAACAATAGACCTGTACCAATAAAGAGACAGGTTACAAAATCAACACGCAGAAATTCATGACTTCCCCTGTACGCAGATAGTACAAAAGAGAGAAACTCAGGGTCAGAGTGGTAGTACAGCCCCAGGTTCAATCCCCAGCAATGCATATGGTCCCCCCTGAGCCTACCAGTAGTGATTCCTGATTATAGACCCCAAGAGTAGGCCCTGAGCACCTGTCAGGCATGACCCTAAGACAAAAAAGAAAAAAAAGAGGGAATTTAAAACATCAATACCATTACAATTATGCCTCAGAAAATCAAGTACCTGGAAATCAAATTAACAAAAGAGGTGAAATATTGATACAAAGAAACTATAAAACACTACTAAAATATAAAATAATACACTAGAAATTTGAAACACATCCCATGTTCATGGATTGGAAGGATTAATATTATCAAAAAGAAACTCTTATCAAAAAGCACTATATAGATTCAAAGCCGTCTCTATAAAAATAACCAGAGTATTTTTTTAAAGACATAGGTCAAACGCTGTTGAAATCCAAATGGAATAATAAAACACCCAGAATAGCCAAAGCAATTTTAGATAAAAAGAAAATGGGAGACCTTTCCTTCCCCACTGTGAAATGATTCTTAAAGCAACATGGTACTGGAGTCAGGGCAGACTCTCAGACCAGTAGTATTCTACTGATAGATACACAGGTACATGAACAGGTAATCTTGATAATGGCTCAAAAGAATACAAAGTGGAACCAGGAAAGCATCTTCAACAATTGGTGCTGGGGAAACTGGTCAGTCAGTGCAAAAAAAAAAAAGAACTCCAGATCTTCTCTAACATCATGCACAAAAGTCAAATCAAAATGGATTTAAGAACTCATTATCAGGTCTGAATCCATAAATTACATTGAGGAAAACAAAGGTAGAAAACTTCATGATGTTAGATCTAGAATGATTCAGTGATTCAAAACCATTGGCCAAGCAGACTGAAAAAAGATAAACAAATGGGACTATATCAAACTAAGATGCTTCTGTACCTTTATACCGAAACCATGAACACTGATGCTACTGTAACCATGTTGCCCTCACCTCCGTAAAACTACTTTTTATATGTTGTGCAAGATCACAACCAGGGATGTTTATAATGATTCAGTCCACCAGATTGCCCAGTTTAATATTATGTGTGTGTGCAATTCTGTTATCTATGTATGTTTGTGTATCTAACACCACCACCAAGATACTGACTATTTTATCACCACTAAGATCCTTCCTGGTGCCTTTTTATAACCACACCCTACTCCATTCAGCCCTCCCTTCCCCAGTCTTTGGCAACCAGGGTCAGGAAGGATTTGACATGGAAGGGTGCCAGTCTCATTTGCTCAATTTAGAAACAGATGTCTGACAGTTGGCAGAGCTCGTAAGAGATACCAGAGTGCCCAACATAAACACCCCTGTTACCTGGGATTACTCCTGTCTCTGAGTGCTCTTTCTTAGGAGCTTGTAAATAGAATTTCAGTTGGATAATTACCCTCCTGCAGTCTCTGATCTTGTGAAGGCCTTATGTAAACACCAAAAGTACTTGCCCTGTTACCAGAAGCTATTGCATACACCCAGTCAACTTATGAGAAGCCTAGTGAAGGAGCATGACAATGAGCCTTCAAAGGTTGGAGTTGTTGCAACAATAACAGCAGTGCTGACTTCAGTCTCTTCTTGGCATTTTAGCTAAGATCAAGTATAGAAATGCTGGCTTCCTGGCGCTTTGGAGCTCAGTAAAGGGTAGAGTTACTGTGCATGTGAATCATCACAGTGGAGCCTCACTCACTTCTGGTTTGACCACTTCACTTTAATATTTGGATACCATTTTAAGGCAAGTGACCAGTTAGCGGACTCCTGTGAAGATCATATGGGATTTCCCACAGCATAGGGAATATCCTCTCATTCCCTATGCAGAATACTCAGGGATAGAGAACATCGCGATTTGAGCTTGATTTCTTTGGACCAAGAGATGGCTAAGGTAGCTTCCAGGAAAATCAGAATCCCTGGTCACTGAGTCTCAGTAGCTTCTTGGAATGTTGGACCACTGATAAATATGGGTTCAGTCTATGCAAGCTTTCACACTGTAGAAATGAAGTACCAGTTGTGTGTCTGTATGAGCCTAGAAAGCAATACAAGGTTTGCCAAGAACACATTACTACCACAGACTGTAATTCCACAGCTAATAATTAATGTGCATATTCTGTGTGTTGCAAGACACACTGACTGGCAGCAATGTCACCAACCACTAACTACTGGAGACTCACTGTTCAAGTGCAAGGCCGAATGAATCCTTGGGGCCTCACACAGGTCCTGCCTCCCAGGGGCCTTGGGTCTGCTTTGAAAAGTAAAGTAACACTGTCTGAATGACAACAGAGTGGAAGAAAGTCACTCTAATCATAGCTGGGGTGCTCCTTGGTCCCCATGGCAGACTCCATGGAAGTAGACCTGACTTATCTGCTTAAGGAACCAAGGGACAGTAGGCAAGGCCATCGTGTCTGGAGTGAGCCCAGATTAGCCAGGCTGCAGTAGAAGGTTTGTGCTGGCATGGAGGGCTATCTATCCTCCTTGAAATGGATGTCAGGATTCTATTAGAGTTTCAGAGCAGTGGATGTATCATTTACTCATCAGTTTCTAGGAACTATGCATGATCAAGTTTAAAAACTCAAGTCATAGGGCTAGGATGTAGCTCAGCAGTAGAACACATGCCTCACATGTGAGATACCCTCTGTTCCATTACCAACATCGCAGTAAAAATAAACATTAGAAAGCTTGACATAAAGAAGGGAGGGGGGAAATAAATTTTCAGATATAGGATGGGAGCAACAGTATGGCAGATAAGATGCTTCCCTTGCACATGACCTAATCCAGATTCAATTGCTAGCACCCTGTATTGCCCTAACAGTCCCACCAGGAGTGATCCCTGAGCACCACCAGTTGTTGCCCAAAAACAAACAAAAATTTCAGATAACCCCTGATGCAGCTTTGTGAGACCCATAAGTTCAAGAGAGAGATGGGTGTCAGGGAGACAGAGCAGTTGACAGTTTAGATGCAAGACTGGGAGAAAAGAGCCACAAGTGAGATGCTCAGAAAAAGGTTGTGAAAGAAGGGAGAATTATGGAAGCAACCCTGAAGGAGAATCCTGCTTAGAGGCAGCAACAGATCATGAGGAACACAGAATGGTTAGTTACCTATGACCATTTGGGGGTTGGGTGGTGGAGCCTATATGACTTGGAGAGAAACCGTGTGTCTGGATTACTTAGAGGAGTAAGTGGTTTTGGTGGAAACATGTCAACTTTGAGATTTGCTTGACTATCCCCATGGCAGCACTGGATGAACCTAGTGGGGAAAGCCAAGGCTGGAGAGGCAGGCAGGGATTGCAGAGAGGATTTAGACACAGGAGGACACAGGGCTGTTGTCTGCAGTGTGGGGGTCGGAGCGGCAATTATGCCACTTCCTGGTGAGGTGACCGCTAATTCACACAGACTCCAAGCTTCAAGACTTTACCTGGAGAGAATACGAGCATCTCTACCAACTTTTTCCTCTTGTCTTCTAGACTCATGTAGAATCTCCTGGTGGGCTTCAGAATGATAGAGGTGCTTATCAATATTGTTGGCTTAGAAGTGTTAGACAAGGCAGAAGGATTATTCAGGTCCACACCATGAAAAGAGGAGAAGGTAGACCTTTAGACCAAATCCTGTTCAAAGTTCCTAAGGGCAAGTGTGGAATCCACTCACCGTGGGGGCCAAGAGAGAAGATTTTAAGCAAAATGTCTTTAGTCCCAAACTCAAGGATAGGCCATTGCTGATGTCGTGGGTCTTTTGTGCCTGGTTTTGTAACTCTGCTATTGTAGTGTTTGTCCATTGCTTTGAATCCAAAAAAGGAAATGATTTGTACCAGAATGTTTTGTGAGTGATTCAGACAATTGAAGCCATCCAAATGTGGACTGCAGTGAATAGCAGAATGCAGCTCTGAAAGCCATTCGAAATCATCAGTGTTAGCTATAAATAAATCTGTCTCCTCTTAATAAAGCTATAATTTTACATTATTATAATATTAAATTAGAGAACACGGTTTTTTCCGATCTCATGTTGGCAGCTACCCGCATCTGTCAAGTCTGCTATAATTCAGAATGAAATCAGTTGGTCCAAAACTAAGTTGTTGATGTCAGTTTGAGATATTGTTTGTATCAAACTACATGGCCATATTTCAAGTGACATAATAGAAAACATGGATGAGCTCCAATACGGGCCTATGCATGAGTAGAAATGGAAATCGAATTGTCCAGTTTCCTCTCGCTGACGGAACAATCTCTGTGCTGATTGAATGGGAGATTATGGGTCACAAAGTCAAGTGCCATAACATTTACTTTTATGATGCCATATATTGTAGCTCCCACTGCATAGTGGGGTTTTTATTGTCACGATTCAATAGTAGGGAGATTTTCCATTCCTTTCCACCAAAGCACATAGCAACGGGCTGCCAGGTGGGAAGCAGCCTGAAACAAAACCATTAGTTGTAACTAATTGACTTAAGAAAAACCAGCCTTCCTATGCCTTCCCTGTTTGAACTCTCCTTCTTTTTTTTGCACTGTTTTTGTGTTACTCCTATTCATTTTGAATCTGTCTCGGCACCTTCATCTCTTTCTGTGCACATCGTTCCTCTTCACTTAAGAAAATCAAGGATTTCGCCTCCATCTTTACAGCCTTATCCATAGACCCACACTTCGTACTATAATCAATTGGGGGCCAAGTATTGTGAGTTTAAGCATCCCCAAACCTGTGACTCATTTGTACCATGAACTGAAAAAGCACTTCCCTGTGTTGTCAAATGCTATTACGAGCTTATGTTGATTTGAGGTGCTGGAAGGTTTCAAAAAACTAGATTGTGAGCATGGTTGCATTACTGTAAATTTACTGAAAAATTGTGCTGTGCCCTTAAAATGGATGAACTTTACAGTATCTAAACTATACCTTGATGAAATTGTTTTAAAACTGAAGAGCTAATCAAAATTTCCCGAGCACTCACTTTGAGGTCTTGACGTAAACAGAAAAGATCTTCACAGCACTGATTTACAAGTATGAACTTCAAAGTGCTCCCATGCCTGACTTGTAGTATAAAATATTTGTATTTACTTAGACTAAAAGCCACTATATTGGTGTTTCTGAGCGGTCTGCACACCAGTCTTTTATAAGATTAGGTTTAGGTGTGATTTCTTAAAAGCTCTAGAAAAGCTTGAAAAGAGCCCAGGTGATAACTCAAAGGGCTGAACACAGGCTTTGCTTGTTGAGGTCTGTATCCCATCTCCTGTAGTGTCTGGTCCCCCAGGCATCTTCAGAAGCAACACCCAAGCACAGAGCTGGGGGTATTCCCCCAGAAATGTTGGATATTGCCCCCAAACAACAAAAAAATTAAAAATAGGAATGGAGAGATAGTACCGCAGGTAAGGTACTTGCCTTCCATGCTGCTGACCTGAGTTTAATCCCTGCACTTTATATGAGTCCCTCAAGTTCCACCAGGAATAACCCCAAAGCACATAGTTTTTTTATTATGACCCCCAAAAGTTATTGGAATTTTTCTGGATAGACTTAGGGACAAACTTAGATCATTGACTTCAGGCTGTTGATTTTGCTCTTGTGTATGTATACATCTGCACACTTGCATGTGTGCAAAGTGTAGGCATGCATGCACGCCATACCTTCCAGTGCTCAGTACACCTCTTACCTTGGTGCTTGGGTGTCATCCTAGCAGTGCTCCAGACCATATACGTGTGTGTTCGTGTGTGTGTGCTTGTGTGTGTTTTACTTTTTAACTTTTAGAACTAGAAAGTTACTGTTCTTCACAACATTTCAGCATTTCAGGTAGTTTGAGTGATTTCTTGAGTTTAATAGGACAACAGGACCAGGTGTATAACTCAGTAGTAGAGCATATGCTTCACATGTGTGATGCCCTGGCCTTGGTCTCTGGCTTCATAAAAAATTAATAATGTACAAAAATGAGGGCCACATATCCTGGCCACTTGTGTGTGTATAGATAGATTGATCAGATATAGATATAGCTATATGCCTGCAATGTAGATGGCGGCATTCAGAGTGTTCCAGCTTGATTGCTGGCTGAGCTGTGTGTGAATGAGCTCCTGGTAAGGTTAGTGGCTCTGACGTGAATGTGAGTGTATTTGCTCACTCATACAGTCAGCATCTCTTTACTGGTGACCTGCAGACATGACCTTTGGGATCAACATGGATGACATTACATATGCAGAGATGAAGGAGCTATGGTCTGGGGTGTGTCTTCATTGGTTCTGGGCAGGAGGCTTTGGCATCTGCACATGCAGCTCTGTTTCCTATGCAGGGATACACGTCCTGATTGAACTTCAATTTAGATAAGGCCCATTTGGTTGATAACATGCATGTCTCAAGTGAAAAGTGGCAACGAGCAAAAAACTAGGTGTGCTAAGTGTCAAACCTGTTATATGAAGGAACTGAATCGGGCAGAACTTCTGATTAACAAGCCTTTTATCTACTTTTTTAATTTCCCGTCCTTTCCCTTCACTGTTGTTGACGTTGTTCTGGCGGCTGTGGAGACACCCAATGCCTGGCTGTAGTGCTCGCACATCTTCTTTAGCTGCATTCACCAGCAGTCACGCCCCTTGTCTATGTCGTTCACAGCAGTCTGTGGTACTGCTGGAAAGAACTTTTGGTATGGGGCTCACAGACAAGAGAGCTTCTAAGGACATACTCAGGACATGTGGCAGCATCAGGAATTGAACTTGTGACCTTACACTTGCACTGTTGTCAGCCACTGAGGTGTTCTTTCAGGGCCCTAATTGATGGGTCTTGAACTAGGTCAGTCCCTGAATATTTTAGGTTCCTCTGTGCATGCGAACACACAGCACTGGCCCCAGTTCTTGCAGAGCAAGGACTGGCCCTCCCCCCGCAGAGCCCACTCCTTGCCCTAAGTCTCATAGGGCTCATGGCCTCTGTCTGTGCAAAATAAATGCCATCGGGTTGACCACCAGCAGCCCTTTCCAAAGTATCTCACAGTCCCAACAGATATCAGGTGATGGCAAGGTCTTGTCCTGCTCAGTATTTCCAAGGGTTCATTCCCATATGCGAACTGGAGGTGTTCACAGAAACATTAGTCCACCCCCAACCTGGGGTTCTTACTTCCGCCGGCGTGAGGCCCGTCAGGACAGTGTTTGCCTTTCACGCTCCCGCAAGTTGGCTACTGGGGCATGTGAGTTATGTGCCTCGGCCACAGAGCCGCAACCTGGCTCCGTGCTCAGCTTGTGGCCTTCCCTTGGTGTTTGTCACCTTGGTCCCCATGTCATCCACAGTCACCAAAGCAGCGACCCTTCAACACTCACAGGAAGAGCCTCCTGAGTACTCTAGAAACACAGGTGGAGGCAAGACAAACCCAAAGGGGGAGCCCAAATGTGCAACCTCGGGGAAGTGGGGTGGGGTTCTTCTAGGGCACACCCTGCCTGTGCCCTCCAGCAGCAGGCTGCAACAGGGAATACTGATGGGTGAGATGGACAGAGGCCTGATGAATGCTGCGGCCTGACTGGCAGTGCCTGCTGGGCATGTGCATTCATGCCCAGCCGCAGGGGCTCAGTGTGCACAGGGGCTGACATGTTGGTGCCTGCCTTGTTGTAGTCAAAGCCCACACTTCCACCATTCAGCCCTGAGCTCAAGTCCTGCTTTGTGTACCTGTGAGACCATTTCAGCTCTGGCTGAGGGCTCATAGATTAGGAGAACCCCATTATGCCTCTCATTTAAGTTGTAAATATCCGGAAGGATCAAGATAGTTGGCCAGGACACCTTGTTCAAGTACCTGGTATCACGCTGAAAGTGTTACAGACAAACTCGCTTTGTCAAGGACAGTTCAGCCGTCAAACTCCTCCAGCCTTGGACTCTTGTTGAAGTGTAGTCAGGAAACCTCAGCCCACACAGCATCCCCGCTGCCTTTGATTCATTAAATGAGAAAAGTGATGAGCCCTTGCATAGTGACGTTGGTCACCCCTTCACAAGGTCATTGGCTCTAGTGCTGACAAGCTGAGGGTGAGGTATAAGTGTACAGGGAGCCCTGATTTCAAGCCAGAAGAAGTCTCTTAATTTAGCTTTTGAGGTGACCTACAGTGGTGCTCTCCACCTCCCTCGGGCCTGACTCATCTCTTCTGAGCTGTTTCAGCAGGATCGTGGACAAGAGAAAACAAACTTTTAATCTGGGGTACTGCTGATTTTGATTTCCTGTGCCCTGGAAGAGGGCTGTTAATGCCATCCACTTTAGAGGGTAGTTGTGAAATTTAGCGACAAGGAATGATGTGAAGCAGTTGACCCAAACAGACATTTTGTTTTTTAAATTGTCACTTTTAAGTGATTTACAATACTGTTAATGATGATGGTTTCCCACGCACATAATTCCAACACCCATCACCAATGTACTCACCTTCCTCCCCAAGGAGAAAAGGAGGGAGGTGCCCTTCCTTTTAATTGCCTTTCAACTCACTGTCCCTCTTTTCAACTGCCCCCCCAACTCAATTATATGGATCAGTACTCCCATTGTGTTACCTTTTGCCCTTTGTTGCTTATATAAGTAATATATATTGTCACAGGACTCCTCTAAGACCCTCTGCATCTGCTCTGAATTGCCGCCTGCAAATCACTTCGTAGATAAGGGGGTAGTCTAAATGTGGCAGTTTATCTGACCATGTATTCTGTACTAGCTGGTATAAATATTCTCTCATGCTACCACAATCATCATGGGACTATCTAGATCTTACCAGCATATTTGCCTGGCCACATTGGATCCCTAAATAATTAGACCAGAGAGAAATGCAACTCCCCTGATTAGTTTACTAATAAAAATTGAAAAAGTACAAAATATTTAGTAATGTACAGAAAATTAAGATAAAAAAAAACAATTCTAATTACAAAATGATAATACACGTTACTTTAGGATCCTAGCTTGTTTTTGGACCCAAAGCAAAGTTCATGACAAAGTGTTTCTAGCTGTCTGATTATAACGGACTGTAGTTTGCACTGTCCATAATTTGTGAGAGTCAATTTGCTATATTTTATGTAAAGTCGGGTGTCTGGAACAAAGTCTGTGGGGCTACTTCTGAAACAGCAATAGCGGTGAACATATGAGTATGAGTCTTTGGAGAGCAGTGATCAGGAACTCGTTGAATTGTCAGGAACACTGGATTGGGTCTCAGGAACACTGGAACAAATATCTCGAACTCTGGAATAGGAGTCTTGAGCACTGGAACAGGTGTCTGGAACATTGGTGTAGGCGTCTTGCAGGGTTTCTTCAGCAAGGGAACACTGGCACCGTAGCTGTACCTATAGATTAATTTTAGGCGAGACAAAAAACACTTTTTTTGAGGTTAATCACAAATAGAGATTTTAAGGCTTTGGCAGGAATTTAAGAACATGAAGAAACTTCAACACCTTGTGAAAGGAAACATTAGGGGGGAAAACATATTTGCAAATTATTAAATTTTAAGCAAGCACTGTTTTAGGAGTCTTGGAGTATTGAGCACTATAGCGCAAGTTTACTGCATTCCAATATCTTATCCTGTGAACAGAATCATTAGAAAAACTTTTTTTCATTGATTTAGCAAACTTTTGTAATGAGCACTGTGATCAGAGTCCAAAGCCTCAAGCATCATAGAAGGAATTTGCAGCAGCCAAGTTCTTTTCCTCTAAATCTCTGAACAAAAGCATTAAAAATTTTTATTAGTTGTTAGCAGATTTTGATGTTGAGCACTATACTTGGAACATATAGATATAGATATATATGAGAAATTCTTTCCTTCTGACTTCTCTCAGCAAGATATCCTCTAGTTTCATCCATGCTGCCATAGATTGCGTGGTTTTGTTTTTTCTTAGAGTGGCATGGTATTCCATTGTATATATATATATATACCACAACTTCTTGATCCATTCATTTGGGTCATTTCCATTTTCTGGCTGTTGTACTAAGTGAAGCAATGAACATAAGTATGCATCATATCCTTTTCAAAACAGACACTTTCTGGGGTAGTTGGTATATCTTTTCAGATAAGAAAAGTACCATTGAACATCCACCTAATCATATAGCCCTTGAATGCTTCATGACAGGGACACATTCTAAGAATTATGCCCTTAGCTGATTTTATTCTTGTAAGAATGTCATGGAGTGTAATCACTAACATCTAGTTGGTATTGCCTGCCCCACTCCTTGGCATATGGTAAGAGCCCATCGGGACTATATGTTACTAACCAAAGCATCATTAAGTAATACTGATCTGCATTCAGTTTTATTTTTGTAGTGTCAGGATGAAACCCAGGGCCTCTCACATGTGAGGCCTGAGCTCTGCTGCTAAGCCCCATCTCTGCTGGTTTGCTTTTTTCCCTAACTACTGTTCCTGGAAACTAGGAAAGTTCTTGAACATATGCTAGACATCAGATGACTGAGATTTCAGTAGTTGCATCTGAAATGATTTCATACAAGATTAATTCAGTTGTATTTTCTAAGAACTTCTCCGTACCACCCTCCCCACTCACCCCATTACAAAAAGAATAGGTACTCACTTATACTTTTAAAAAATGAAAATAAACAACCCAGGAATTTAGAAAATGAAAGTCCCAGGGTATCCCAGCCTTTCTCCCTGAGATAGTCACTGTCTGTTTGTTGTATGCACTTTCAGAAGTCTGTGAGTAGATGAATGGATTATGTGTGGAATCATGTTATATATTCAGTTCTGGAAAACTAGTTCTTAATTACATGTATGTTTGACATATTTTCAAAGTCACATAGATCCCACCTTATAATCATTTAATACCGATGGTATGTTTTCCCCAAACCCACATGGTAGTAGCAACACTGCAAAGGACACCCTAGACCAGTTGTTGGAAATAGAGCTCCCTGTGCTCGGGTCCAGGAGACTCCCCAGGCCATGGACAGAGCCTCATCTTCCTCCATGCCATCTTTTCAGCCCATCTTCTGGGTGCCTGCTGCTCCTTTCCCACCTTCCAGTGAGGCCAAGCTCTTGCCCATTCCCAGGTGCAAACTCAGAGAAAATCCTAAGATCAGTCTTGAAGTTGAGAAATTGAGTGATTCTTTCCAGCACCTGACCAAAAACCCATTTACAAGTCTGTTGGTTTCTAATTCTTTGCTGCCAACAAAATTGAAAGAGGCACCTCCTGAGTTGTTTGTTGATTGATTGTTAAAAATAGTTCTGCACGCTGCTGGACCACTGTCTGATTTTTGGTATAGAACTCAAAAGGAGTTCAAAGAAATTGAGCGGCATTGTAATAGAACAATTCTTTCCAATCACAGATACTTCTATTTATGTGAACAAAGTTTTCTCAGCACTTAAATCTATAAAATGAAAAATGGATTTAGAACTGCACCACACTATTTCCTTCTGGTTTGACTGAATCTGGACATATATGAATTGTTTGGGAAGAAAATGTGATAAAATTCTTTTTACACTTAAAGATTTATTCAAGTATGTATAATGTGTATAAATATGTTTATTTAGATACTAATAATAATTGTAATGGTAGTTCAGTGTAAAAAATATTTATACTTAGTACCTTATTATTTCAGGAATTTTAAAAAGTCCTAAATTTTCAAGAGAGATGATAAATCACAAAAGAATAAAACTTATCAATAGAATTCAGTGAAATATGATAGAAATATTAATTTAAGGGCACTGGAGATTATATGCTTGGTTGTGGCACCAGGAATCACATGGGGCAGTACCAGGGTTCTAACTCAAGGCCTCAATGCCCGTAAGGCATCAAGATATTCAGTCTATCACTAAGCCATTCCTAGGCCTTTTGAGATGCTTCTTCCATGCAGAAAAGCTACCTGCAGCCCTGTGGGTTTAAGGTTTTCTTAAAACTAAGTGTAGTTCCACCTTCTGCCGAGACCTGGGGCTCTACCACGGCGCCAGGCACCCGCCCGGCCAGCCGCACACCCCAGGGGCGCTACCTGGGTCAGACGGCGGCGGGAGGCAAAGACAGCAGCCGCAGAGGGCCTGGGGAGCAGCGGGCGGTCGGCAGTAAACTAAGTGTATGTAGATTTGGGACAACACTTGCAGTGATGCTGTATACATTAAGGTTGGGATCACGTGATGCCAGGAATTTAATCCAAGGCCCCATTATACCAAGCATTCACTCCATCCTTTGTGTTATCTCCCCATCCCCAAACACACGTTAAGCATGTATTTAGCCTTGTCCCTAAATGTTCATTAGCAGAGGATGAGGAGCTAGCCCAAAGGGCAAGCGTTTGGGTTCAAGCCCTAGGTTCAGTGCCCAGCACCTGAGATTCCTCTGACCTCTGAGTCAGAAGTAGCCACTAGACAATACCAAGTATGCACCCAAATCAAATGAATTCTTTCATTATAATAAAATCTCCATCATTGGTGTATGAAAATTAAATTCTATCTGTTATTTGAAAGGGTTTGAGAAAATGTCTTACTTCCAAAATAATAACCCCAGGAAGTTGATAGCGCAGATAATTCTCTTTCTTTTTTCTGGGAGAAAAACCAAATCCTGGAGACATTGTTGAGTTATTCAAGCCAGGCCTGGTGTTCAGCCTGGGAATAATACACAAAAGCCAGTTTTTCCCTGGCTCACGGGGAAACTGGTTTAGGTCTGCGAGGGATGTCAGTGCCCAGTGCTCAATGGTAAGATTGGGGCAGTCAGTGACTAAGAGATCCGTGAATTCAGACTTTAGGGTGCAGTCTGCCTTCTGGGGAAAATAGAAGGAAGGAAGGAAATTGTAGGTGAAGGGCAGAGACGAAACACCAGCACAGCCGACCCACAGTGGCCGTGGCCATGCGAAGGCTCTGGGACTTCATGGGAACTTGGGAAGGAATTCAAGCTAAGAGACCTGTACAGAGCTGTGCATGGCACAGCTCTTGGGGGAAGGGCTTGGAGGGAATGATCAATGAAAGTACTTCCAAGCAAGAGTCCTGGCATCTTCCACGCTCCTTGATGGGACCATAAGGGAGAGGAGGCGCTTCCAGAGAAACAGGCCCAGCCTCAGCTGCGGGACATCTAATGCACTTTGTCATAGTCCACTGAATTCCAGGGCAGTGTAAGGCAGAGGCGAAGATAAGGCCATTTAAGTCTTTGCCAACAGCTCCTCTGGGGACAGCATGCCTGTCTCCGATTTGTCACCATTTCTTCTCCATGTTTTCAGTGGATGTGTGCTAGGTCACCTGTGGTGCCTTCCCTCCCAGCCCTGGAAAATGAGACTCCATTTTCTTTTTGAATTAAATGGGCTGTGAGTGAAATTGGGGTTGGATGGGCGGCATATGCCATGAAGAGTCACGACCACGCCAGGCCCACTCTGCGGCCAGAGCGACCCATCTGTCAGCAGAGGACTCCACCTGTCCCCAAGCCAAGAGCTTTTTAACCCTAGGAAACAAACTTAGAACAAGGATTCCCCCTCTTTGGAGATTGGCTCCTAGACATTGAAACTCACTTTTTTTTTCTGTTAAGACGAAAAATTCCCCAATCAGGCTGAGAAAGGTTGTCTCAGGTTTCATCCTGATTCAGTTCAAAACCACCATGAAAATGGGGACATTTTCTTTGCCCCAAAGTGGGTTAGTCATGGAAATTCTGTCTTAATCTCAGTCATGAGACCATATTCTTTGTCCCTGAAAAATGGGGTGCAGTCCTCACGGGGGCCCTTCCCCTGCCCCCTTGCAGAAAGCTTCCCTACTTCTGCCCCCCATCCCGCCGCCCCAGGCTCCCTTTTCAGCATGTGACCTCATACTTTGCTGTGTCTTTTTCTTTCTGGCAGTGGGATTTGGTGGGTGTTTCCCAAAAGTGCTTTTTGGTAGCACCAACTGTAGGGAGTTTAGTGCATCTATAGATGCATGAAGGGTTAGCATATCCCTCCCTTCAGCCCCCTCTTGAGTGACAGAAACATGACACTCATCTCAGCCATCTGTCCTGGAGATGATGGCTGAGGGTGGCTGGGCTGAGCCCAAAAGTAGAGTCGGTGGGCAAACTTCCACTGCGCCCTGATCCAACGCCCCCTCCCCTGTAATTCATCTCCTGGAATCAGGGCACTGCCATGCAATTGAGTATTTGTTCATTCTTGGCTTGCTCCTTTTGCTCGCTTGTTTCTTCATCCAGAGTATGGCACACACCTCTCCCGAGGACTGGCTAGGCTTGCAGAACCCCAAGGTGAGTTCCTTGCCCTCCTGGGCTCAGACAGCTGGCCTCTGAGTGGTTTTGAAACTGTAACTGGACCCAGATCCTGCCTCCCTTCACACTCCATCCACCAGACACTCAGCTCCCCAGTGACCAGAACATTTTCCTGGGTCTTACAGGGTGACCTCCCTGGAGTCTGGGCTGAAGCTGGCAGGGCCCACACTGGTCCGTCTGTAGACTGCTGACCTGCTGAGTCGTTTCTGAGGGGAAGCCGGAGTCCCGATGTCGGCCTCCAGTGTTCCCATTCACTCTGCATACTGGATCACTTCAAGGACTCCCACCTCTCCCACCCGTGGTGCTCTGCCCCACCAGGCACCCACATCTGCTTTAGCTGCACCAGCGGCGTCTGCTGCCCACTGCTCCCACCTGGCTCTGGCACCGCCCAGCCCAAGGTTGAAGACTCACTGGCTGAGCCCCGTCACTCACCTGGGCTCCTGTGGCCTCTGCTTGCTCCAGACCCCGTACCTGTCTCCATGCAGCAGCTCAGCTAAGATCCTCAGTGCCAGGGCAGACCTGCTGCAGCCCAGACACATCTGTCGCTCTCCTGGTGGGACCCAAGCCCGAGTCTCTAGTTGCCCCTGTGGAGCATCCGAGTCAGTTAGCTTTTCATTGTTCTGTTGCTTTGTCCTGCTCAGCTTTGTCATCCACTGCTTGTTTCTGTTTCCTGGACCTTACCTAGATCTAGGAGGGCCCTCTCAGCCCTGGCAGTGCTCAGCTAAGGCCCCAGCAGCCGCTGGTAGGAGACTCAAACGGCCAACAGCTTTACCTCCTGAGCAGCTTTCTGCTCACACCTCTCCTTCCCTTTTTTGTCTTTTTTTTTTCTTCTCCCCCAGGCACAGTATCCCTTCCCTAGGCCTTATTCCTCCTCCAGGGCCCTGTTGGACAGCAACATGGGTGAATCTGCTAAATTCATAGTATATCAAGTATACAAGGGCATTTGTACAACCCTTTGCCTGCTGTAGCAAAGAATTCGAGGAGGAATGATTGGGAAGCTCTCCAACAGTAAGGCGCAATAAATCATGGATTTCAATGCAGCAGAAGACTGCACAAAATGTTTGCAAAGAATTTTTAGATTTATGACATATAATGTTAGTTGAAATCAGCAGAATGTCATACTCATAGTATGGACTACTGTTTTAGAGGGTGAGGGTTATCGTCACTCTCAGTGCTCAGGGATCACTCCTGGTAGTTTTGGGGAATCATTGTGATGCCAGGGATTAAACCCAGATTAGCCACATGCAAGCACCCTATCTGCTGTACTATTACTCTAGACCTAAACTAGATTTTTTATCACTTGATCACTTGAATCCCGTTACTCATCGATTTGCTCGAGCGGGCGCCAGTAACATAGATTTTTTATAGAAAATATAAATCTGGTATGTGCGTGGAATAAACCCAGTCACTAATAGTGCATATCTCCATATAGTAAGATGGTAGTTGAGTTTCTTTTGATGCAACTGTATTTTTTAAGAATTATGCATTGAGGCCAGAGCAATAGTACAGAGGGTAGGGCCTTTGCCTGCGCAGCTGACCGAGGTTCGATCTCCGGCATCCCATATGCTCCCAAAGCACCACCAGGAGTAATTCCCTGGGCAAAGAGCCAGGAGTAACCCCTGAGCATCGCTGGGTGTGGACCCCAAAAAAGAAAAAAAATTATGCATTTAAATCACAGTTCCTGAAAGGATAAATCAAAAGAGAGCAAGAGAGAAGAAAAGTGTCTGCAGTAAAAGAAAAGGCAGACTGGGACTGGAGTGGGGGCACTGGAGACACTGGTGGTGGGAAGTGTGCACTGGTGAAGGGATGGGTGTTGGAACATTGTATGACTGAATCTCAATCATGAGCAACTGTGTATGTCATGCTGATTCAATTTTTAAAAATGGTTCAACAAAGTGTTTTTCACTGATTTAACTTCATATTTAAACTTCATAAAATGATGTTTAAATAAGTAGAACAATATACATGTCAGATGATGGCTTGGGGGCATTAATCCAAGTGTATAATGGGTAACAGACTTTCAGAAAACATGGGGTTGTTAGAGATAAGTCATCAGGAGCCAGGAGGGGGAAACCTTTTCAGAAAATTAAGAGTCTCTAAAGGAGCGGCTCCCGAGAGTGTCCTTGCAGTGAGGTGATTCTGGGTTGTGCGTCTAGCAGTGGGGATCCGGTTCATCCCGTACCCAAGACCTTTACTGTCCCTGTGGCGCTGCTTTTACTGTAGAGAACTGACTGGCTCCCCCTTGGCCTTCTAACACCTCTGATATTTTTGAGCTGTTTCTGCAGAGTTGGCACCTGACATGGTCTGCTTGAAGAGAAGAGATGGTGTCGCCCTAGTCACAAACATTAATGACTCTCAATACCAGCCGCTTTCTGCCACACATTCCTTTTTCACTTTACATAGATGCCTACACTGGATTCATACCCATTTGCCATGAACTCTGTAAAAATAAGGAACTCCCTAAACTGACACTTGTCGCAGAGAGGGCCTTGAGATTCCTGAGCATCCAGCTCAGAGTCTGCCAGAGAATAGCGGTAGCACCTTATGACAATAGTGGGAATAAACGAGTAAAGGAGATTGTCTCCATTGAGAGATGCCGCTGACTTCATGAGTTCTCTGGAGAGCTGGTAGCTTGGCTTTCCTCTCTCAAAAAGCTTCTGTGGTAATGTGTGGGTGAAATATGGTGGTCGGGTCATTGGGAACAGCCGGAGGAGAAGCCTGCCCTCTAGCCTTCTGGAACCAGACATCAGCATTCAGTTGGAGCTGGATGGTACCTGCTGTCTTCTGTGTTGAACATTCAAGAATGTTTTATCAACCAAACTGGATCTGGATCTGGGGAAGAAATGATTCCTTTATTATTCCTGTTTGGTTTTTTCTATCATGTTCAAAGAGTTATGACTATCACTATTGAAAGGGGAAAGGAAAAAACTCTGTGTCTCCTCTGTGTAGGAAGAATTATTTTATTCCATTTAAATCCTGTTTGTTGGCCAACTGAAGATGTAAATATTTGCCTTCACAAATGAAGTGCCACACAGACATCAAAAAGATGATTGTTAAATTTTAAAAAATGCTGTTTGTGGCCTATTATAGGAGCTTCTCCTCGCTCCTGTTTTTGCTTTTAAAATTGTGTTTTACTTTTTATTTTAGACCTAGAAGGCTTTGACTCCGTAGTATCGTCTACTGAGAAGCTCAGTCACCCAACCACAAGCAGACCAAAAGGCCACAGGAAGGCGGCCCCCTTCCCAGTCCCTCACATCGGTAAGTGCCTCCCCACTTCAACAGCTGGAGGGCGGTGAAGAGGGCCTGGCTGGTGCTGCCTTATTGTCTTAGCAAGAAAAACTCCCAAATTGGTGTTGATTGTCAGGACAAGAAGGGCAGAGAAACAGCGGCAGGAGTCAAGTTCTGGTGGGAGCTTGCTGTACCAGCACATGGGGCTTTGTCCGGAGGCTCTGGGAACACTCGTCACCAGACCACAGGCCTAGTGATCCCTCGTCCTGGCAAGTTTCCTCTTGGGTCATTTTTGCCACAAATTGGCATACAGTAGGTTTCATAGTCCTGGAAAAGAAGAGGGGCGAGTTGAAAGAGAGAGAGGCGGGTGGGACCTAGTGTCCGCTTGGTCATTGCACCCTCCCACCCTGACCTGTCAGCCCTGTGATTGCTGACAGACTCAGACCGTGCCTGGCTCACCGCGAGTACAGCCCCAGGTTCAGTGCTTGGCACACGGTAGCCAATGTTGACAGAAAGGAGGGAGGTAGGGAGGTAGAGCCAGGAAAGTCTGGGTGACAGGTCCACAGGTAATGTGACCAATGAGTGCCAGTGAAACAGTCCAGAGCAAGACCCTGGGATGGGCAGCCTTCCTCCGTGGTTGCAGCTCTGCCACTCTCGTCTCTGCACAGATTAAGCACACTGGGTGTTTCATGAGTTTGCAACAGGGCAAGAAACAAAGAAGTGTCAGGTACTTTGAAAAGTGAAAAGAGCATTATGAAACAAAAGGCTGTCCGCTAAGGTGGAATTGCAATGAAAGCCTTTTCTTTTTTGCTTTCATCCAGTCTTCCCTGTCGAGCCGGATATCTTTGACTCCCGAGTCCTGAAGAAGATAAAGAAGAGCACGTTTCGCTTGCACACAGAGGAGTGGGCGCATCAAAGAAAACTTCAAAGACTGTTACCATATCCCAAGTGAGTGACTAATCATGGCCAGAGTGTCCCAGCAACACAAAATCCCTGGAATTTCATGCCTGCTCTGAAATGGCCCTATAAACCAAACAAGGATCTAAACAAGTGTTTGGCTTGGGTTGCTGTAACAAAGCACCATAGATACAGCAGGTGGGGATGGCTTATACAACAATAGAAATTAATTTATCACGGTTCTGCAGACTAGAAGTTTGAGATCAGAGGACCAAGAAGTCAAGTTCTGATCAGGACCCTAACTCAGGGTTTCAGTTTTCACTATAGCCTCACATGGTAGAGAGAAAGTACGGCAGCTCTCTGGAGTGCCTTCTTATCATTTCAGGCACTGATCCCAGTCGTGAGTTCAACCTCAAGATCTAACTCCTTTGCAGAGGTTCCATCTCCTACTATAACCACAGGGTTAGAATTTGCATGTGTGAATTTAGGGTGGACACATTTGGTCCACTGCAACAGAACATTGCCAGTGTTTATTGTTCTTTAGAGACTGTGATTACTTAAGTCATCAAAAGCCCTAAGGCCTGCTAGAAAGCCTCTAAAACTGGACAGAATACCTGAGATAGAAGCTCAGTTGTTGATTTCTCTTGCCCGCTCCAGTGGTTTGATCTCTCCACCCCATCAGACACATGCACAACCACCAGGACCACTTAAAAAGCCCATCATTGTCAGTGCATTCTCCACCTTGGAGATTTGCCTGCATCTTGGCCTGAGATGTGTGTTGCAGTTTTTGCCCTGCTGAGAAGCCCGTGTTCTTTCTTGAACATCTATCTCCCTTCCTCACTTTTGCTTCCCTCCATTCATGAAGAGAATTTCGCTATATCTATTTTACTTCACAGAAGTCTAGAGGTGTTGAGAATGAATCCATCAAGTGTATTAAATGCTATGCCCTCTGCCCACAAATCTTTACTTTCATCTTTCAACCTCGCAGTGTCCCAAACTATGTATGACATCTCATCAATCTGACTAGAGAGTCTTGAAGGACAAAACTGGTTTGGCTTTATGCATGAGGATTAATATGCAGCCTAAAAGCATTGTAACTTCACTGCGGGCCCAGGGAAGGGCATGGCTGTTTGTCGTTATTGGCTTGTGATAAGGAAATTATTACTTGGCGTTACTTGGCAATAGCTGGGCATCCAGAGAGTGCTCTTTTTCCTTCTGATGAATGTGAACAAAGATTTTAGAATTCCGGTTTTTATGGTAATCGGAATTATTTTCTATTATCATGTACAGAAATTAACTAAGTGCAGAAAGTTACAGTCACATTTTAAGGTACTGGAAGCAGAAATTAGCCCAAAGACATCAAAGGCCATGGAATTATCCTTATAGATTAAAAAATTTCCGTGTACAGATTCCCTTTTAAAATATGGTACAGTAAACAAAACTGTGACTCTATAAAGTCAATCCATTGTAATTATTGATTACAGAAAACAAAACCATGTTCTTCTGTTCTAGAAGGACCCCATCGGCAGCAGTTAGACTCGGGTTTATTTCAGTGCAGCGCTCCCTGACACCTCAGTGGTGTCTCCACAGTGACACCTACTGGTGGGCAGTGGCTCTTCCGCATTCAGAACTGCAAAGTTCTCTCTGATGAGCCTCTTCCTCTTCCCAGGAGTGGTCAAATCGTGGTATTTACTGCTTCTCGAAACCCCACTAGAACTAGTCCGGCCAGGTTGTGCATGTACTGTGAGGGCTTTCAATGGTACTTATTGGCTGGACAACTAGTTACATAGGAAACGCTACGAGGAGCCTGAATTCTAGAAGTCCCTGGGAGTCAGCCTGATGAGGACACCGGGAGGTTTGGGAGGTGCATGAAGATGCAGGATGGGGAGGGGAAACTGTGACGTCCGGACCAGGCATGCAGCACAGCCAGGAAGCAGAGTGCTCGTCTCTGGACCCAGCTGTGTGGTGGCGGGGATATAATTCTAGTTTCACCCCTTCTGAGCCCTGAGGCGTGGGGACCTGCTTTCTTTCTCACCTACTTCTTCAGTCTCCACAAATGTGTATCTGCCAGCCCTTGTTTCCGCTCTCTCCCGTGGTCAGCTCGTGATTCATGCTCCCTAATGCTCAGTCCTTCTTCCTTCTTCCTGTGCCTCTCGGATGGTGGATCACTCTTCCCTGGCAGCCAAAAGCACTTTTCAGTCAATGGTAACTTGGCAGAGAAAGGCGAGCAGGAAGGCTGGGAATGAAGGCCCATCTGCTTCTGGCTCATTCTGCCAGGCCCTTGCTCTAGCACAGCCTGAATTCACACTCTCCTCCTCATACTGCCAACGAAGCCTCTTCTTGGCTCCCGCCCCGGTGCCTGCCCCTGGAGGAGTCCCGTAGTGGCTGTGCCAAGCATCAGCAACCCCCGCCCCTAGGATCTTGTCTGCTACCTGCACTCCATCGCCACCCGTCTCCCGACTCACTTTCCCTGCTGCCACCTCCCGTTCCCGGACTGGCCACGTTCTCTCCCCTCTCCTGCCCATCCTGGTCCCACTCCTTATGGCCTCCAGGCCACTACAGCCTATCACGTTTCTCCTCAGTCTCGCCCTATGTAGGCTCTGTCCCTTAGCATGTCACCGGGCTTGGGGTTTGCCCCGTCTTTCCCTTCTGTTGTCTATCTCCTGCTGGGGCTTCCTCATGCATGCAGCTTTCCGTCTGACTACTGTAGCCAAGTTTCTGGAAAAAGTTGTAAGCCTTCACATCACATCTTTCACCTTCAGGTGAGGCGCTCCCCCTGCTTTGATCAGATGCCATCTTCAAATAGGTGCCACCCCGCGGAGTTTTCCTCCCAAATCCCTTAACCCACTTACCCAACCATCCTTTGTTTCCCTTCTGGAAATATCTTTAGGGGATTTCCAAATTCAAGCACCTGCTTCTACTCTTTCCTGGTCTCCCATCGCCGTACTCTGAATCATCCAGAGGCTCTGCCTTCTCTCCCCACCTCCTCAGTTTGGGAAGATCCATGATTCCCCTCATCTAGATCTGAGACTTACACCCTCGTGGCTGCCGTTCCTTCTACCCCTCACTAACTCACAGTTCTGCTCTCTAGACATGTCCCTTTGCTTTCTGGATCTACAGTGTCTAAAACTTATACCCTTATTTGGATTTCCAGCCCATTCTTCCTTCCATGAAAGTATGGCCACCATCTTTAGCTTTCTCCTTGCCCGCCATGGCTCTCGATCTGCACTTTCTCTTACTTTACAGCCTGGCCAGGGCCATATTCTGCTGACCATGGGCTGTCCGCTCCACGAGGGCACGGACCGCATCTCTCCGTGGGGTGAGCCTGCCTTGCACAGCACCCCTCAGGGCCGACTTCTCCATGTCGTGCTGGCCACTGCAAACCCTCACCTTTTCTAACTCTCACCACCTGCGAATCTCACAGCTGTTTTCTCCTCCTGCAGGGCCACCCATGTTCAGGACTATATGTTGCCAGAGTGACCTTTAGCATGCCATACAATCATTTTTCTTCTTTTTTTTTTTTTGGGTCACACCCGGCAATGTTCAGGGTTTTCTCCTGGCTCTGCACTCAGGAATCACTCCTGGCGGTGCTCGGGGACCATATGAGATGCCAGGGATCGAACCCAGGCCGGCCTATGCCATCCGCGTGCAAGGCAAGCGCCCTACCCGCTGGACTATCGCTCAGGCCCCATTTTTCTTCTTCTTATGCTTTACATTTTGGGGGAGTAGTACACTCCCCCAAAGTGGAAGAACCACACCCAGTAGTCCTCAGGCCTTACTCCCGACTCTGTGCTCAAGGTTCATTCCTGGCAAGGCTCAAAGGAAAGGACCCTATGGGATGCCAGGGGTTCAAACCTGGGTTCATTGCACAAGAGACAAGCACCTATCTGCTATGCTATCTATCGCTCCTGGCCCCTGGTATGCAATCTTTCTAGTCATTTCCACAAACTTTCCAGGAGTGCATTTTGTTCTTGGTGCCTGGGCCTTTACTATTGTGTTCTTTCAACTGCTCTTTGCCTCTTCTGAGCCATTCCTGGCCCTCATCCAACTGCCCATCAGTTCCTCCCTGATGCCTTTCCTCAGGGATGGCTAGTCCTCATTTTTACTGAGGACCTGGTAGGGCCATACCTGTGGTACTCAGGGATAATTCCTGGCTTTGAGCTCGGATTACTCCTGTGAGTGCTAAAGGGACTATATGTGATACCAGGGATTGAACAGGGGTCTTCCACATGCAAGGCAAGTGCCTCAACCCTACTGGTAGCTCTTGGATCCCAGGAATGACGGATTTCTTTCATATCTGATGGGAGTTATCTGTGCTTAGCTGCCTCTGCCCACCTCCCATCCCCTGTGGCTGATCTGTTTGTCCATAACTTACAGGGTTCTGAGATCCTCCAGGTCCAAGACAGATCTTGCTAACTTCAGAGTTGGTGGAGCCTAGCAAGTAGGGACTCTGCTCATGTTATTAATAATTAGCTAGGAAAGTGCTGGAAAGAGGGGTGCCTGTACCTAGTAGGCTCTGGCAGCGGGTATCTGTGGAGCCTGAGGACACGCAGTGGTGGGGCATGTGGGAGAGAAGAGCTGGGGAGTCACTGACCAGGACAGCAGGACACTGCCTCAACCCTCTCTGCCCTCCCTCCTTCCAGGTGTCCGACAACAAGGCTGTGCTGCCCCCAAGCCAGGGAGCATGGCAGCAGGCAGCGGGCCAGCCCCCTTGGTGGCAGCAACACCCTCCCCACTGTCTTCTTTGGGAACAACTGGACACAGAGCCAACTCCCCATCTCTGTTCAGTGCGGAAGGCAAACCAAAGACAGAGCCTGCGGCGAGCAGCCAGGCAGCCTTGGAGGAGCTGAGGACACAGGTCCGTGAGCTCAGGAGCGTCATCGAGACCATGAAGGACCAGCAGAAGTGAGTGGGCCTAATGGGGGGGCGCAGGAGCTGGGAGCTGGAGGCTGTGCGGGCTCTGTTCCACAGGCCCAGGGCAAGAACTTACAGAGTAACTTTGAACAACTGAAGGACTCAGCAGGCAGCCAAAAGAACATCCTTGAAGTCCCCCAAAGAACAGATGCCCAGCCCCCTTTTCCTGCTCTCGACGGCTCACAAACACAGCCCGTTCTTCAGGAATGCAGCTCGCCCAAGAAACTGGCTTGAGTTTAGGGAAAGTGAAGTTTCAGAAGGATGTAGGGAATCTGTTCTCTGGTATTGGTCTGGGCCCACACCCAGTGGTGCTTGAGGTTGGTTCTGTGCTAAAGGATCACTCCTGGAGGTGCTCAGGGGACCACAGTGCTAGGAATGGAATCCAGGCCTGCAGCGTGCAAACAAGCACTATAGCCCACTGAGGTTTTTTCTTTTCTATGCTTTTTTGGGTCACAACAGGGATTACTCCTGGCTCCATGCTAAGGAATCCCCTCCTGGAAGTGCTTGGGGACCAATCTCTGGGATGCCGGAGATTCAACCCAAGTTGGTTGTGTGGAAGGCAAATGCCCTACTCACTGTACGATCGCTCCAGTGTCAGCGCTGTGAGTTCTATCTTTGACCTTGAGATCAGATTCAAACTCTATTCAGCAGGGTAGAGATAGTCTCAAAAGCTTTGTTTGTTGGGAGTCTGAGTACAACACAACGGTTGTACACAGAGGCTACTTCTCTCCTGTCTTAGTGCTTTGGGCACATGTGGTGCCAAAAGGATAGTACCTGGGCCTTCTGCATACAAAGCATGTGCTCCAGTCCATTGACTTACTACTCCAGCCATGTAGGAACTTCTTAACCCCTGAGACTTTACACTCAGTGAGAAAAATTTCACTATGGCACCACAAAGCCTCGCTGTGAGAGCAGAGCCTTAGACACCTGCCTCCGGGGCTCGAATCTGAAGAATCATTATACATCATTATTCCCTGGGATGCCTCTAGCAAAAACTGTGAAAGGATTAGAAGTGGGGAGGTACTCAACTGAGTAAGCTGAGGCTCAGAGAGTCTAGGGATTAGTTAAGTCTTTCTTGAGAGCATAGGGAAGCAGGAGGTGATTCCAAAGCAGGGCTCGGAGAGCCGGGATTGCCCTAGAGCAGGGCGCTCGCCCCCTCGTGGGACTACCTGGAGGCTCAGCATCCCCAGTGCCAGTCCACTGAACGGACAGGTGCCCATGGTGGTGGGCGAAGAGCCAAGATCTTCTGGCACACCCCTTTTGAGTGTCTGTGGTAGAAAGCCCCACAGAAGCCCGCAGAGCTGGAGAGCCCTGAAGTGTATCGTAGTCAGATACTTTGAGGAACGATTGCATTTTAAAAAGTTCCTTTTAGGGCGGAGTGATAGCACAGTGGGGAGGGCATTTGCCTTGCACACAGCTGACCCGGGTTCGATCTCCAGCATCCCACATGGTCCCCTGAGCACCGCCAGGAGTAATTCCTGAGCAGAGTCAGGAGTAACCCCTGAGCATCACCAGGTGTGACCCAAAAAAGCAATAAAATAAAATAAAATAAAATAAAAAAGCTCATTTCCTTGAAGAACTGCTCTGGAATCTTCACTTGTACAGAGAAAGAGAAGATGAGATGTACGGTATTCCCAGGTGGACTTAACCACGAAGATCCTGAGTTGTGGTTTTGCTTTCTTTTTTTTTTAACGTGTTTGTTTTTGAGCTACACCTGCTCTTGGGACCCTGCAGTGCAGGGGTTGAAACTGGGGCTTCCGCGTGCAAAACATGTGCCTATCCCTATAAACTATCTCCCTACCAACCCCTCAGCCCTTTCCCCCTCCTAGAGCATTCAGTTAGGTTTTGGGGAGCTCACTTTGAACATTGTAGGTCTAGAAAGGCTTGATGTTCAGGCCTAGAGATGATATCATGGAATCAGGACCCTTCAAACTTCCCCTTTCCTGGACAGAGACTCTCAATGAATGCATAGAGCCTGTGGAATGGACTAGTGGCGGTCTCTCAGGACCAGCCTGGGAGACTACTTCAAACCCTCACTCTTCTCTGGCTCTGAGCGCCACACATTTGGGTACCCACAGGTCTCACTCATGCCTGGATGCCATGTGTCCCTTCTGTGGACAGTGGCCTGTGACCCAGTATGTCCCAGAGCACTGGGTCGTAGTCTTCTGAAGGCCCATCATTGGGTCATACAGGTCTCAGGCAGGGCTTCTGCCCTTTTGGCCTCTGAGAAGTCCCGAAATCCTTCCTGCACATCTGAAATGCCTGTGTCAGTCTCTCTGAGTACAGAATTGCCAGTGTCTGTAGGCCGCTCCACCGTGACTTCCTCCCTCGCCTGTGGAGCCCAGGCATAGCTGGTTTCCTAGGCCGTGCCCCAGGCATCATCTTGAATCAACACATCCAACACACCTTTCACAGCCTCAGCATCACTGGGTTACCGCCCTTCTGTCTCCAACCTTAACTCCGATGTCACCTTTAGTGGTCTCTGCTGACTGTCCTTGTGCCCAAGTGTCCTGCGTCTCACCCTCCTGCTCTACCCGCTCTTCTTTCCCATTCTCTCTCCTGCCTCCATGGGAATTTCTTTTTTTTTTTTTTTCCTTTTTTTGGGGGGTCACACGGTAATGCTCAGGGTTTCTCCTGGCTCTGCACTCAGGAATTACTCCTGGCAGTGCTGGGGGGGACCATATGGGATGCCGGGATTGAACCTGGGCCAGTATGGGCTGGCTGTGTGCAAGGCTATCGCTCCGGCCCCCTCCATGGGAATTTTTGCTCTCTTTCTTACCAGCCCAAGACTTAGGGAGTCTCTTTGCAGCCCTCTGCTAAGAACTCCCCCAACCTGGACCCTTGGAGCCTTTGTCTCTGCCTGTCTTTCTAGTTGGGCCATTTGCTTAGGGGCCCCACTTCCTGCTTCTCTCCTGAGTCCAGTACAAGTGCCTGCTGACAATGATGTATGGGAAAAAAATATAGCCATAAGCCCTGCTGGGTCAAGTTAGAAGCCCCAATGTATTGGCAGTAGTCTCAGGACACTGGCCCAAGGACAGGGATGTCAGGTTGGGTATTGATGTTTGAAAATGAAGTCCGGCCCTGTGCCCAGATGTTGGGTGGCTGCTGATGCCTAAGTACAGAACCCTGAGATTGCAAGTTGATTGGTTCTGTTCAACTACACTTTATAATGTTGGCAAGGGCATTCGACTGCTCACGTCTATTTTCTCTCAGACCTGATTGCTGGACTATGCATTGAGGGATTTCAGCTCCAAGCTTTAAGCTCTTAGAATTGGTGTGGTTCTTGTGAGATTCAAAAAAAACCCAAGTGAATTTTTATTAATTGAAAGCTGTGAAAATGAAGGAAATATCTGCAGAGTGATAAAAATTTCTGTGATGAAGATCGGACTAAGGAATCCCAAAGATCATTTCAGACTTGCCATTTTGATAGCTACACAATTTGGGAGCCCAAAAATAATGGCAAAAGCTCTTTATCAGCAATAATTTTAAGCAATACCAATGCCAACGAAATAATGTTGCTTGCATTTCCTTTGTAAAAGGGTCGGAGGGTCTTGTAGTGATACGGTTTATATCTCTTGCAGGGAATGGGGCATACCTAGTAGTGTTATGAGGACCAAGTAGTACTGGAGATTGAACCCACGTCTCCTGCATGCAAAGCATGTACTTGGTCCTTTAAACCATCTCCCCAGTCCCAAAGTTTCTTACCTGTGGCTTTTGATTTCATTGCTACATCTTGTTTTCAGACGAGAGATTAAGCAGTTACTGTCAGAGTTGGATGAAGAGAAAAAACCTACTCGACTGCAGGTGGGTTCCTGGGTTCTGAAGCCTATGAGAGGCTGAGTTAGGGGTACCAGGTCAGCATCAGGACTTTTATTTTGAAATGAAGTGATTGTTTTTATAGTTGGCTTCTGCTAGCAATTTTCTTAGGAATTGTATGGCCTCACCTCACTTCCTCTCCTGGAATGTGGGAAGTCCTTTAAGAAGGGGACAGTTCATAAATGTGCCTTAGTGGACTTTATCATTTGGAATTTGTCAGAATCATCTTCTCTAAGCACTTCTTCCACCACAATTTCTGGAAGCTTCATGTCTTAGGGACAGTTGGAATCCAACCTGCTTAAGGAAAGGCTAGCTAACCCCTTCACCATCACTTGGGGTTCTGACAGATACCCCTCTGGTCCCAGTCATAGCACCTTCCAGCAGTGCCAGGAATTCCAGCATGGCAGGGAACCTTGCTCCACTCTTTGGCAGGATATTGGTCTTTTTGTTGTTACTGACAGGTTGGATGCTGGTGGCCTGCAATTGCAACCTCTCCCCAAATGCAGCCTCTCCTCACTTCTGTGTGCCTGGCTCTTAGGTGTCTGTCACCTCTGGTATCTTCATAAGCCCTCCACTAAGATGTCATTTCACCCATTTTGCCCTTTAAAACTGTTAGGTTGATGCTCAGTTCTAGGCTGGTATTATCGTTTCCAACAACAGCCAACCCAGGTTCAGTCCCGGCATCCCAGTTGGTCCCCTGAGCACAGCAAGGAGTAATTCCTGAGCAAGAGCCAGGAGTAACCCCCTGAACATTGCCAGGTGTGACCCAGAAAGAAAAAAAATTATCCTTTATTAAGTGTTCGCATGGCAGAGCCTGGCAAGCAACCCATGTCATAGTTGATATGCCAAATACCAGTAACAATTATAGACCTCATTCCCATGACCTGAAGGAATGGTTTGAGACTCTTTATTTTCCTGGAGAAAGCAGATGCTCTTGGGCTACACTTGCTTGCCACAGGATGTATGGAGATGTTACTGGTGCCCACTCAAGCAAATCGGTGATCAACAGGAAGTCAAGTGATCAAGTGATTAGCACACTGGTCCCTTCTCTGTCTTACCTAACCTCTGACTCCCACACACTTGCAGTAGATTCCACCCACTGACAGTTCTTCCTGATGCTGATCCATGTTTTGCCTGGCCTTGGATATTGGTATCATACTATATTTTTAATATCCCACCAGTGAATGCAGTTATTCTATGTCTGTCCTTTTCCTCTAATTTCACTCAACATGATCCTCTCCACGTCTATTCATTTATAGGCAAATTTCATAACTTTGTTTTTCCTAACAGCTGCATAGTATTCCATTGTTTGAGCATTAAATGTAGGCAAAGGGATATACATGATAACCTCTAAATGTATGTATTGCAAGACACAATGTGTAGAGGAAAGAGAGAGAGAGAGAGAGAGAGAAAGAGAGAGAGAAAAGAGGCAAAGTGCCTTCCATAGAGGCAGGCTGGGGGAGGGGAGAGGGAGGTAATCAGGGGACATTGGTGGTGGGAAATGTGCACTGGTGGAGGGATAGGTGCTGGAACACTGTGTGACTGAAACCTAATCATGAACGGTTTTGTAATTGTATATCTCACGGTGGTATAATAAAATTTTTTAAAAAAGTAAATAGAACCGAAAAAAAAAATAAAGCTGTTGGGTTGATTCTTTTCTTTCAGTTGACACAGCGGATTATCTTTCCGCTGCTAGCCGGTTCATTGCGATTTTGTTCACGTCTTGTTTTTCCTTTATAGATGGAAGTTAATGACATAAAGAAAGCTCTTCAATCAAAATGAATACTTGATAACTGAAATTTGCATTATTCATTCTGAGTCCTAGACTCAAATTTTCTGCCCCAGCCAAAATAACCGTGTGCCAAAAGATTACAGGTTTGCCTCACTATGTCCCTGTTTGAAAGATTAGCACAAAAGTCTTGATAGCACAACACAAATTCCATCCAAGAGGAGAATATTCCCCCATGGTCTAGTCCTGGGTTTGGCACTGGTTGTGACTTTAAAAGAGCAAATTGTGCTAAAGGCTTTTCTACCATGAGATCTCATGCGAAATGAAAACTCAGGCAGTTTAGTCCATAGTGGTACTATTTTGATGATATTTTCCATTAATAAAATGTAACTTCAGATTATTCGTTTACAAGCTTTATAATTTTATGATTTTTTTAATCGTGTTTTGTCACCAGTTCCCCTACTGTTTGTATCATACCTAGTCTGGGCGAGTGCTCTGTTCTTCTGCCTCGCTTTGTGTTGTCCTCCAAGATTCTATTCCATACACAATTTGAGGCCCAACCTGTCCTTATCCCTGCCAGCAAACTCCGCCCCTAATCAGTTTTAGCTCACCTCTGATGGTGTGTTTTCAAAAAGAGAAAGAGAAAACCTGGTATTTGCAATGATCTGTGCCTCTCTTTTTTACCACCCTCTTGATTGGAGCTTTTGTGATGCAGCTACCATGATTCAAAAACAAAACAAAGAAATTTTTAAAACCCACAAACAAATGAATAAAACGATGTTATTTTAGTCATTTATCTAAGTCCACTAGAGGCCACTGTCTTCAAAGCTTCTTACCTTGCCACAGTTGAGGAGACATCTGTGAAGTCTGGTTTACTGGTGGCACCAGCTGCGACTTTTAAGTTCTTAGTTTTAGGTTGTTAATGGAACTTGAAAAATGTCACCCCTGCTTGATTTTCATCAGCCAAGTTAAACCCCTGCTTCCTGTCCTTTGCACCTTTTGCGTGAACAGAATATGCATTATTGAATCAAAAATAAATAAAAATAAATGCAATTGAAAATACGGGGGAAGTTGTATTATTTGCTGCACTGGGCTATCCGTGTGTGTCACTGTTTCAACTGTACTCATAGAATGTCATTGGCCTTGCTCCCTTGCTCTCTTGTAACCCCTTTCTCAGGTCCAAGAGAATGGGGGAGGCTCTTGTTGAAGTGTAGCCATTGGATCTTCCTTGCATTTCTGGTATTGCTTTTTCTTTCCCAAGTAAACTGGTGTTTGCTGGTCTGCTTTCCCTTTGTAAACAATGAACAGTTCAGCCTTAGACTATGTAACTGTTTTCTCATCCTTAGCTAAATAAGGGGCATACTGTATTGCAAGATTGTCTGGGGTTTGGGGGGGTGGGGTGGGAGTGGTCCTTTAATGGCCCCTGAAGCTGTTTTATGTGTTCCTAAAAGCTGCTTTGTCTATTTCATGAGTTTTAGAGTGAAACTAAGCATTAATATATTTGCACAACCACAACGAATGAGACTTGATAACGCTGAAGGAGTGATGCAAAAAAAAATCCATTACTGATCATTGAACTTATTTGAATACCTGTCTCTTTCCTTCTCTTGTCCCTTCCCTTACCCCACCTTCTCCTGCCTGCACACTCATCCTTGCTGCTTGAGGCTGCTCCTTCCCCAGAGTATTTACCCAGAGCCCAAATGCCCTGACTTCCAGGGCAGGGGATACAGTTGAGGGAAGGGAAAGAAAGACATCCCCAACCTTCATTCCCATGCCTGGACATGCTGCCTCGTCAGCATGAAGACTTGCCCAGTGTGCTTGGGGCCAGGAGCATCAAGCATCCAAGGGCAACATCAAACATTCCTGTATCCCTTGACTGTTTTCAGCATTTCTATGTTAAACTTGAAGCCTTCAGAGATTTCACACCACCTAATATACGAATGAGGATTGAGTTCTTTGATGTTTGTATTTCTCATTTACTCATCATGAAAATCCCTAGTTTTCTATAATGTGTATACAGAGTAGAATTGTTGATAATCAAATAGAGAGACTGCAGCACCTTCATGGGGTGCTGATGACCTGGAGGAGAGAGGGCTACCATCTTCCCTTGTAGAACCATTGGTTTCCTTTATGTAAAGAGAGGGAGGGCTGATGATAGAAGTTGGTGATCCAGTTTCGCTACTGCCCTTTGGGCTAATCAACAAGAGGATTCAACATCATGGAAATGGACAAGCCACTTCCTCAATAGACACCACATCTTTAGTCTTTCAAAATGAACCCAGCAAGAATATTGAAAAGCTTGAAAGTATCACTTTTGAAAAAATTCTTTTGCATTCAGCATGGACTCAACCAGCATCTATGGAGATTATTTTTTTGCTTCATTTTCTAAAGTTGTATTTAGAAAAGTCCTAAGTATTGTGCTTTGTAAAGAAGATAATTAAAATGAAATTTTGTGAAAATAATTTTGTCCAAAGTTGTCATGGTACCAAGAGAAATGATTTGTTGGAATTTAAACCAATTTTCTTCCCTCTTCACAACTTAACTATTATTATACAAACATCTTCATAGAACCTGCAGTCTTTCCTACTATTTATTCTACCCAAGTGAAAAGAAATAATCTATTAAAATATGTGGCTGGGAGCCGAGCAATAGCACCACGGTAGGGCATTTGCCTTGCACACAGTCAACCTGAGTTCGATCCCGGCATCCCATATGGTCCTCCCGAGCACCGCCAGAAGTAAATCCTGAGTGAAGATCCGAAGTAACCCCTGAGCATTGCCGGGTGTGACCCAAAAAGCAAAATAAATAAATAAAATATGTGGCTGTACATTGTGTTTTTAAACAATTCAATTCCACGTTCATATTGGAACAAAATCTAGGTAGGTCTGTTTTTAGTTACAAATCATTAAATTATGGTTATTTTCATAGTTGTGTAAGGCTGCTGTTATGCATACATGGCCCTCTACATTGCATACTCAAGTCTGTAATTTGTTTTCTCCTCTCTGCAAATTGCCTCTCTTCACTACATGTGTACCTTTGGTCGCTAATGCTGAGGGTTTCTTATTTTTGTTTCATGACCACACTCAGCGGTACTCAGGGCTTGCTCCTCTGACTCTGTGCTCAGGGATCACTCCTGGTGGTGCTGGGGGATCATATGCAGTGTCCTGGATTAAAGTGAGGTCAGCCTCATGCAAGGCAGTGTACATGATTTATTACATTTTCATGGTCTGTATAACAAGCATTCTGGGTCTTGCAAAGGTTTTTGTATTGTAACTTGCGGTCACAATGGTCTCTTCATGGGATTTGATGAGCTTTTAGTCCCCTAGTTATTTTAGTACAAATTGATATCAAAATATTTTCACACTAAGCGCTTTGTGAAAAGCTGCTCTCTTGGTTTTCTGCAATGAGAATTGTTTCAAAGTCATACAGAGAGAGGTCTAGGTGTGCAGAGTGGCTGATCACAGTATCCAAGAGCAAGAAGGTTTGGCATTTCCAAGTAGAGTCTGCACCAGGAGAGACGAGGCTATTGCCCAAATGAGCTCTAGTGGAGACCCAGGGTGGCCACGCCAAGCAAACTCCTTCCCACCCAGGAATAAGCGTTTGTCAGAGGCTTAAGGACAGGTAGCGTTCATTTTTCTTCACACATTGATCCCTAATTGTCATTCCTAGTTCTGTGCCTCACATCACCGATGTTTGGCTTCCTACATGGGGAGCGGAGGGCAGCTCTTGGAACTAAGAAGAAAATTCATGAAGTGGATGCAGATCCACAAGGGGTGGTTTTACATAATGCTCTTTAAGTATTTTCTTGTTCTTTATATAGGGATATCTCTGGCAGTGCTCAGGGGCCCACCAGGGTCACAACTGGAGATGCTAGGGGACCTGTGACTCTGGAGACTGAACCCAAGGACTCCACCCTTTTGGGTTATTGCCCTGGCCCTAACTTCATGCTCTTTAAACATTCCAAACTGGAGTAACTGTGAGGACAGCGCCTTCCTGTAAATGACTGTGAGCGACTAATGTTTGGGAATTCAGAATTCACAGAAAGTGACCTGTTCTTTTTTTTTTTTTTTTTTTTGGCTGAAAAGGAAAGAAAACATTTCAACCAAATAGTATGATAAGGTTGTAGCTAGAATTTTCTCAGGGAAAGAAATGTACAAAAGGAACTGAAAAAGAACTGAATTCCTGAAGAACCATCGTCAGGGGCTTGGGGAGGTCTCCCAAGTAGTGCTGGGGCCTATAAAGAATCAGGAAGGAGCTTAGGAAGCCACCCAAGACTGTGGAGCCCCTTATGAGTAGCCTTGACCGGTATCTAAACGGCAACGCTTGTCCTTTCAGCTTTGGGTGACAATTGCAGTTAGAGCAAGCTTCCCTTACTGACTGCGGCCCTTTCCTCTACCACTAAACAGTGGTTCCTGCTCCCCAGAAAACTAGGATTTCTGGGCTATTTTTCACTTTTTTAATGGGGAGAGCACTCTGCAAAGGCAGAATTTCAACAATGTTTCCATTAATTAAAGTATTAAGGGAACTACAAACCAATTTTTAAACTAACCACAATGGTAAGGCTACTCTAAAGGTAAATAGAAAATCTGCAAAACCGTCAATCACTAATACTTCACAGGCATTTCCCTGATATCTCACTAATTTAATGATTTTCATTAGTATTTTCCCTGAGAGAAAAGTGAAGTTGTCTCAGAAAGAGAGTGGATTCTCCTCTAGCTTTTTAGACTCCTTTTAAATTAATTTATTTTTTATAGATACAGTTACAAAGATGTTCATGATTGGGTTCAGTCATACAGTGTTCCAGCACCCGTCCCTCCATCACTGCCTATTCCCACCACCAATGTTTTAGACTCCCTCTTAGTCCAAGACCTGAGGGACTAGTTAGGCTTGTGTGATGAAAGGAAGCAGATAAATGGAGCACTTCACACAGGTGTGGGCCCGCAACCCCGTGCCTTGACTCCAGGAGGTACTTGCCACATGTTTTTGTTTGTTTTCAACCAAGGTAATCTGCTTGAAAGAGCTGAATCCTAATGAAGTAAAACATGGATTGAAAGAGGGAGAAGTCCAAAGTTAACTTCAGGCCTGGAGGTAGGACTGATCTGCTTTTACGGGGACCCATTAATGCTGAGAATCTGAGGGAAACGATGAGATGAAATGGGCCAGTGGGGAAAGAGAAGACTGAGAACCTTCAGTGTTACAGAAAAATGGGCCTGTGGGTCTTACCTATGTGTCTTTCAAGGATTAGGAGATTAGCGTGAACCTTGATTATTTTTATCAAACTTATTTTTTTCAGAGATATATAATAGCCATAGTAGAAGATAAAAATGTTTAAAAGGCAAAATTACCTTAATTTCCTTTATAGTTTTGAATTATTTTGGTATCTCATAATGGAGCTCTTGCAGTGTGTGTGTCTTTTATATATGTATAAAATTACATATGTGAAATATATATACATTATATATTAGATATGTTTTTATAGAGAGAGGTATGATACTTAGAGCAGTCAGTTCTTTGTCATTCATTTTCCCTCAGCATTTGACTTGTATTAATAAGTGGTCAGTGAGTGCCCGGCCAGCCGCACACCCCAGGAGAATACCTGAGGTGGAGACAGGCCGGTGTGAGAGTTCAAAATGTCCGTTTCATTCCGCTTCCGCTCGGACTTCTGGGGTTGTAGTTCCACCTTCTGCCGAGACCTAGGGCTCTACCACGGCCCCAGGCATCCGCCCGCCAGCCACACACTCCAGGGAGAATACCTGAGGCCAGCATTTGACTTGTAATGGCTACATATGTGCTGTGTGACGATATGCCAGACAGCATAATAGCTTTTGAAACATGCCCAAAGTGTTTACACTCTGTTGCACAACAGGGGGAACTGGATACCGCATAGCCCCTGACCTCCATGAACTCAAATAGGGGAAGATGAGTTGTTAATCAGACCAACCTTCCACTATAGGAGAGCCTATAGGGTCACTATAGGAGACCCGGCAAAGACCAGGGTCTTTGGAACTTCAGAAGGGTGGTCCCCAAAGGAGTTGAGCCTGGGAATATCATAGAAAATAAGACATTTGGCTTGATTTCAATTCCTTTTCTTGGGGGGCGGTGTTTCTTGATACCATACTGGCCATGCTTCTGGGTTGCTTCTGATGTTGCTCAAATGAGCAGTGTGGTGCTAGGGATCAAACCAGGATTGGCTGCATGCAAAGTATGTTTTCTGAGCCTCACAGAGAACCTCGCTGATGCTTCTCAGGACAAAACATCTGCTCTCAAACTGATGAATAGAATACATAGGGCCTGAGAGCGCAGGCCTCCAAGTCAAACTGCAGGTTCTCAGAGGGCAGGTCCTCAAAGAGTGGCAGTAGTATTTCCAACAGGGAGGGAACTTGGCAGATAGAAACATTCTTGGACCCAGTCCCAGACCTGCTGAATCAGAAACTCTAGAAAAAAGACCTAGAAATCTGTTTTAACAAGCCCTCTTAGTCATTCTCCTAAACTCTTGTGTGAGGACCACTGGTAGGGGATCATTTTACTTGAATGAGCTGCATGGAGAATTACACATAGTAATATTTTCCAGAAATGTCTACTTAAGACTGACTGCTTAAAGCTGGAAAGATAATACAGGGACCAAGGAATTTGCCTTGCACATGACTGATCCCAGTTCAATTCTTTTTTAATTAATTAATTAATTAATTAATTAATTAATTTTGCTCTTTTTGGGTCACACCCGGCAATGCTCAGGGGTTTCTCCTGGCTCTGTACTCAGGAATCACCCCTGGCGGTGCTCCGGGACCATATGGGATGCCGGGAATCGAACCTGGGCCAGCATGGGCCAGCCACATGCAAGGCAAACACCCTACTCACTGGGCTATCGCCCGCCCCCAGTTCAATTCTTGATGTCACGTATGGCCCCCTGAGCATCAAGCACTGTGACAAAGATTAAGGGAAACAGCTGATTGGGCTGGAATATGTGCTTTGTATGCAAGAGGCCTGGGTTCAAATCCATCTGCCAATGGTCTAATCATCACCCGAGTAGCCCTTGAACATCAGTGGATATGGTCTAAGAACTAAATAATATAATGACAAACATAAAAAAGAGAGAAGGCACAAGTCATCAAATCAAACATGAACCAGGATATTATTACAGATCCTATAGTTGAAAAGGGAATACTATTAAAATAAACACAAACAATGAAAACACAACGAAAATAACATCACTTGTATCACTTGTCTTCCCATTGTTCATCAATTTGCTTGAGTGGGCCCCAGTAACATCTCCATACATCCTGTCACATGCTAGTGTAGCCCAAGGTCATCTGTTCATTCCAGGAACGTGAAGAGCCTCAAACCATTCCTTCAGGTCATGGAAATGAGGTATATAATTGTTACTGGTTTTTGGCATATCAAATATGACACGGGTAGCTTGCCAGGCTTAATTCGCCAGGTCCAAGTGGTTTCACTGGAAATAGCTTACCAAATATGTAAAGGAATAACACCAATTTTACACATAATATCAATTACGTAGAAGATGCATTTTAAAAGGCAATAATGCAAAATAAAAACATTCAATGAACTATAGAGGGAATGTTTATTTAATAAACAACAATTACAGAGAAACTGCACCTAGCATTCATTTTGGCAGGAAGAACTAAATGCTTTCCCTTTAAAATCAGAATAAGGAAAAGAGGGAACATAGAATGTGGTTTAGTGGTAGAGTACTGCTTTGCATGCTTGGGGACATGTGTGTGAGCCCCAGAGTCACATCACCAAGTGTGATTCTTGGTGCATTGCAACAAAAGTGTGTGCAGATAGCACAACTAGTTGTATAACTCTGAGAACACAGCAACCAAGTGTGCAACTTGGGCACACAGCAACCATTATACAAGCACAACACCTGTGTACACAACCAGGTGCACAGCAACCAAATGTGCCACCCCCAACACCACAATAATGGCAACAAAGGGAAGGGAGGAGGTATAATAAAAATTTGTTTGTGTTCTGCTGGTACATACAGGTAAGCTTTTATGTAGCAGGAAACTTAAAAACCTAAGTTTTCAAAAAGAACATGGTGCATATACACAATGGAATATTACTCGACTGTAAGAAAAGACAATCATGTAATTTGCTATGTGGATGGATCTGGAGAGGATCATGCTAAATAAAGTATGGGGAAGAGGGATAGACACTGGATGACCTCACTCAAATGCAGAGTGTAAAGAAACAGTTTGGGAATAACAAATGTCCAAAATCAATAGAAATGAAGAGCATGAGAACTGGTATTGAGTATGAAGCTCTCCACAGGGGGTGGAGGGGGAAAAGGCCAGAAATGGTGAAGGGAAAGCGGTCACTCTGGAGGAGTGGTGCTGAAAGGAGGCGGAGGGATATGCATGGTATCCTATCAGCAACTGTTTTGTAAACCAGGGAAGGGCAAAGAAGAAAGTGCCTGCCAAAGAGGCAGGCCAAGGTTTGGGAGGGAAATGGGACATTGGTGGAGGGAAATGGACACTGTGAATGGATTGGTGGTGGAACATCATATGCCTCAAACTCAGTCATGAATAGCTTTGTAACTTGCAATTCCTGGTGATTCAATTGAAAAAATTAAAGAAAAACAATGAGTCAAGATACCTGCATAGATGTAGATTTTCAAGGGTTCTACCGTGTTTTAGAACAATACTTGTAGTTATCTAAAGGGATGCAGGAGCATTGGAAGAGTGACAGACCCCAGAGTATTCTGGGTGAATGAAAAGAATGACTAAGGGTTGTACCTTGAGCCCCACAATCCTGTTATAAGGCTTACACAGGGAAGAAGATTGCTTAACTCTAGCCATACAATACATGTGGGAAATATATAGTGGAAACCCTGAACAAAATGAGAAAGCAAGAATCTTCCACAGATGAAGGAGCAAACTACACTGGGGAAAAGTTCAAATGTAATGGAACTAAGCAGCTTATCTAAAAAGAGTCAAACTAATGTTAATAGAACTAAGAAAAATAATTGTAAACAAAATGAGGTTTTTAAGAAAGAAACTTAACAGCTTCAAACAAATAATGTACTTAAACTAGAATAAATTTATGTATTATAGTAAACTAATATTTAAATTAATTTTGTAATCAGAATATCACGTGGCCACCCACCTACAAAATGGCCAGACTTCTTCGTCAGGACCCTGAATGAACAGCTTGAGGCTCTTCAGATTCCTGAAGCAACCAGAGGCCAATGGGCTACACTGGCACGTGATAGGGTCAAATGGAAATGTTACTGGTGCCCACTTGAGCAAATCGATGAATAATGGGATGTCAAGTGATTGCAAGTACCAGAAATTAAGTTATATTGGTCCAAAAGATAAATATATGATAAATATAGGCATAAAAGTGCCCTGGAGTGTGATCACGAGGCGCCCAGGAGAGAAGGCAGGTTCTATCCCTGGCCCACCACCCAGTAGAGCCTCGCAAGAAGCCAGAGGAACCCCCACACCATGAGGGCTGCCATTTTCCACATCTGCACTCCCCACTCGTCAGAGCTCCACCCAGCAAAAGAGCTGATCACAAGCCCGGCTCATCAGAGACCCACCCTACAGCAGTCCTTTTCAAGCCCAGCCCAGGTATGCCTGATCCAGAGACTCACATATACAGGGCAGAGCTGCTACCGCTCTCCCTGTGCCTAGCTGATCACAAGGTGCCGGGAGGAAGGCGGGTTCTAGCCCTGGCCCACCACCCACCAGAGCCTTGCAAGAAGCCAGAGGAACCCTCCATACCATGAGGGCACCATTTTCCACATCCGGACTCCCCACTCATCAGAGCTCCACCCAGCAGAAGACCTACCTGATCACAAGCCTGGCTTTGCACAGCTGCTTTGTGGCCTTGCGGTTCATCAATAAATGCATGAGATTAGAGGTGACTACAAGAGTATCCCACCTGCATGGTAGAGCCTGGCAAGCTACCCATGTCGTATTTGATGTGCCAAATACCAGTAATAATTATAACCTCATTCCCATGGCCTGATGGAATGGTTTGAGGATCTTTATGCTCCTGGAGCAAGCAGATGCCCTTGGGCTACACTAGCATGTGACAGGATGCATGGAGATGTTACTGGTGCCACTCGAGCAAATCGATGATCATCAGGAAGACAAGTGATACAAGTGAATATTTAAATACAAAAAGAATATATAGCAGATAGGCTTAACTGATCCAAAGAGAGAGTTGAACTGGGCCAGAACTGCAATCAGCCAAAAGAGGTGGCAACACACTGAACAGGTCACCAACATGGACATGATGACCCTCCAGTTAAGACCCTTGGGGATGAAACAGGGCACGAAGAGGCCAACAAATCCCCATAACAGTCATCACAATGACAGGCACCATGAGCTGGTTGTATGCCTTAGCCGCTGCCTGATACCAGTCCCGGCCCACTACCTCACTGCAGTTCCCAAAATAAATAATTTTAAGGGGCAGGAGCAATAGTAAAGCAGGTAGGGCATTTGCCTTGCATGTGATCGACCCGGGTTCAATTCCCAGCATCCCATATGGTGCACCGAGTACCACAAGGAGCAATTCCTGAGTGGAGAGCCAGGAGTAAGCTCTGAGCATTGCCCGATGGGGACCCCAAAAGACAAATAAATGGATGGATGGATGGATGGATGGGTGGATGGATGGATGGATGGATGGATGGATGGATGGATGGATGGATAGATAGATAGATAGATAGATAGATAGATAGATAGATAGATAGATAGATAGACAGACAGACAGACAGACAGACAGACAGACAGAGAGAGAGAGAGATAGATAGATAGATAGATAGATAGATAGATAGATAGATAGATAGATAGATAGATAGATAGATAGATAGATAGATAGATAGATAGATAGATAGATAGATAGATAGAAAGATAGATAGATAGATAGATAGATAGACAGACAGACAGACAGACAGAGAGAGAGAGAGAGAGAGAGAGAGAGAGAGAGATAGATAGATAGATAGATAGATAGATAGATAGATAGATAGATAGATAGATAGATAGATAGATAGATAGATAGATAGATGGCAGGAGCAATAGTAAAGCAGGTAAGGCATTTGCCTTGCATGCAATCCACCCGGGTTCAACTCCCAGCATCCCATATGGTGCACCGAGCACCACAAGGAGCAATTCCTGAGTGGAGAGCCAGGAGTAAGCTCTGAGCATTACCCGATGGGACCCCAAAAAGACAAATAGATAGATACGGGGGCTGGAGCAATAGCCCAGCAGGTAGGGCGCTTGCCTTGCATGCAGCCGGCCCATGCCAGCCCAGGTTCAATCCCCGGCATCCCATATGGTGCCCCGAGCACTGCCGGGAGTGGCTCCTGAGAGCAGAGCCAGGAGAAGCCCCTGAGCATTGCTGGGTGTGACCCAAAAAAGAAAAAAAAAAAGACAGATAGGTAGACAGACAGACAGACAGACAGACAGACAGACAGACAGACAGACAGACAGACAGACAGACAGACAGACAGACAGACAGACAGACAGACAGATAGATAGATAGATAGATAGATAGATAGATAGATAGATAGATAGATTACTTGAATCCTGTTATTCATCGATTTGCTCGAGCGGCGCCAGTAACATTTCTATTGGACCCTATCACATGCCAATATAGCCCAATGGCATCTGGTTGATTCAGGAATATGAAGAGCCTCAAACCATTCCTTCAGGGTCTTGACAAGGAAGTCTGACCATATTGTAGGTGGGCGGCCACGTGATCTTCTGACATCCCGTGGGATCCAGTCGGTAACGGCTCTAGTCCAGCGGTCGTCTCCAAATCACATTACATGTCCAGCCCATCTGATTTTCGATGCCTTCGCAAAACGAGACAGCATCCCTGATTCTGGAATAATGATGGAGGTCAGAACTCTGGATTCCTTCTCTCACTTGAGTGAGGCATGATATTCCAAGCATAGCTCTTTCGATTCCTCTCTGGGAGACCAGAATAACATTCTCATCCTGCTTTCGTGAGGGGCCCAGGTCTCTGAGGCGCATGTTAATGTAGGGAGAACGGTGGACTCAAAGAGATGTGCCCATTGGAGGCTGGAACTCGGCTCACGCCGGGCCTAGCTGACCATGGAACCCCGAGGAGGGCAGATGGGCTTTGGGAGTGGGCCCGTCGCCTCTGGGGGGGTCCTGGAAGCAGCTGGATGAGACTCGCCCATCACACTAGCCACCATTTTCGCTGTCCGGACACTGGGAAACTGCCTCACGACCAGTTGAACAGAGCAAGACCAGTTCGAGCCCAGGTAGGCGGCTCCAAGAGGCGGGAATCACTGGGAAGTCATCAGATGGAGGCGTGGTCGCCCCTTTCCCCCTCTCCATTTTGTCGAGCCTGGTGGCCCCCGCTCAGGAGCTGCCCGCGGGCCAGCACCCAGAGGCTCAGAAGCGGCTGGGGGAGGCTGGAACCGCTGGCTCGCGCCGGGCCTAGCTGACCATGGAACCCTGAGGAGGGCAGATGGGCTTTGGGAGTGGGGCCCGTCGCCTCTGGGGGGGTCCCGGAAGCAGCCGGATGAAACTCGCCCATCACACTAGCCACCATTTTCGCTGTCCAGACGCTTGGGAAACTGCCTCCACGACCAGTTGAACAGAGCAAAACCAGTTCGAGCCCTTGACATCTCTTTAGCGGTCCACTAAAAATAGTGAAACAGTAATGTCTTTTAATGCACTGCATTCTACGAAGAGCAGGAAAGTTTGGTGGGAAGGAGATATAAAGAGGAAAGAAATGACATTCAGAACCCGCCAAGTGGTTGAGGTGCGGGAGGGGGAGGGAGGTGGGGACATTGATGATGGGAGATGGGTTAGGGTGGAGGGTGCTTGTTGGAACACTGTAGAACCAAAACTCTACATGAGCATCTTTCAAATAAAAAAATAATAAAAAAAAGAGATGTGCCCGGAGCCGGAGTTCTTTGTCCTTTTAGCTATTTCCATGATGCCTTTGAAGGCATTCCATGCCACTCTCTTTCTCCTGCACAGCTCAAGTTTTAGGTCATTCATCATGTTGACTTCTCGACCTAGGTACACATAACTGCTGCATTCAGAAATGTCTGTTCCATTAAGAGTGAATGGGGCCTCTGGAAATAGTTAATTTTTCATAAACATAGTTTTCTTTAGATTCAGCTGTAGACCTATCTTTCCACATTCTCTGTTGAAGTCAGCCAGCATTTGTGCCACTTGGTTTAATGTTTGGTGTTATTAGAACGATGTCATCAGCGAAGCAAAGGTGGTGTAGTTGCCGATCATCTATCTTCACTCCCATTCCTTCCCATTCTAATTGCCGCATGATGTTCTCGAGGGTGGCACTGAAGAGTTTTGGTGAAATGGTATCACCCTGTTGAACCCCTCTTTTGACATCAATGATCACTTCCTTGTAGAACGGTGACATCCTGGTGGTGAATCCGTGAATACAGCTCACGAAGGATCTTGATGTATTGGGTTTGAACACCCTGTTTGGCTAGGGCTTCAATGACCGCTTCAATCTCCACAGAATCAAAGGCTTTCTTTAAATCAATGAACGTGAGACAGAGCGGCATCTTGTACTCCCTACAAACCTCAATGAGCTTGGTTTCATTCACGACATCAGCAACTATAGCCCCATCTGCCTGTTGTCCATCATCTACAAGCTGTTTACACGAGTCATCCTGAACAGGATTGGCAGAACACTAGATGAAGGACAACCATGCGAGCAAGCTGGCTTCCGAAAGGATTCAGCACAATCGACCATATCCACACAGTAACCAAGCTCATTGAGATAGATAGATAAATTAAATGACAGGTATAGTTATATCCAAGAACATAAATTTACAGCTAGAATCTAATAACATACAGAGATAGACTTTGTTTTGTTTCTTTGGGGGGGCCACACCTAGCTCTACTCAGGGCTTACTCCTGACTCTGTACTCAGGGATCACTCCTGGTGGGCTTGGGGGACAATATGTGGTGCTAGGGATGGAACCCAGTCAGCTATGTTCAAAGCATCTGTTCTACCCAAGGTACTATCTCTCCAGTCCCTGTAGAGATGGACATTACATAATTATTAATGACTTTGTACAATCAGTATATATTGCACTTATTAAAATATATGTGCCACATTCAGCAATGACATTGACAATAACATACAGTAATAGTAGGGTATTATAACACCCCACTTACACCTAAGGAAAATCAATGAAACAGAATAAGAAAATAGCAGACTTAAATGACAAACTAAAAAAAGATGGGTTTAATGCACATTTAGCTACCAAAGGTGTTAAATTTATATTTTTTTTCTCAAGTACACATAGAACTTTTTGAAGGAAAGACCATATGAGGGACACAAAACAAGTATCAATAAACTTATGAAGGTTGAAATCACACCAAGTAATTTTTTCTGATCCCAACACTATGAAATTAGAAACCAGCCACAAGAAAGGAAATCAGAAAAACCTCAAACATGTGGAGATTAAATGGTATGTGTCTCAGCAAGCACTGCATCAACAAGGATATTAATGCACAATTTTTAATGCCTGGAGACAAAATGAAAAACAAGCATCCAAAAGTATGGGTGCCACAAAAGTGGTACTATAACTGAAGTTAATAGAGATGCAGGAATTTATAAAGTGTTGCAGGACTCCTATAAGAGCCTCTGCATCTGCTCTGCATTGCCTCCTGCAAATCACTTCGTAGATAAGGGGGTAGTCTAAATGTGGCAGTTTTCTGACCATGTATTCTGTACTAGCTGGTATAAATATTCTCTCATGCTACCACAATCATCGTGGGACTAGTCAGATCTTACCAGCATATTTGCCTGGCCATGTTGGATCTCTAAGTAATTAGACCAGGAGAAATGCTGTTTGCCTCCAAGCAAGCAAGCATGGCTCCCTGATAACTCAAAGGCAACTAAAATACAAAACTACCGTGAAGTAGACGAGACTTGTGAAGGCTTGGAGAAATATTTAACTGGCATTAGTATTAGTCTTTGGTACAGAGACATGCTATCTCAGAAACCCCTCTCTCTATCCTATAAAAAGGCATTTCCAGGCAAATCTTGGCTCAAAACATTAGCATATAATAGAGCCTAGGTGAGGTGCTAGGAGAAATTACCTAAGGGCATTTAACCCTTCCTGCTTCCCATAATAGTGGGAGGTCTGAGTTGCAGGGGTATAAAACCAACCTGCTTCCTCTCTCTCTCTCTCTCTCTCTCTCTCTCTCTCTCTCTCTCTCTCTCTCTCTCTCCTGGGCTCTCTTTTTGGTGAGCCTTATTGGGAGTCTTGTCTTTATCTCCTTTATAGGGCCTTAACACGTGGTGGCCACCATCTTGGCCTACACGTGTCTGCGGTTCTAGCTGGGAATACTAAGCACAGGGTTTCTCCTATTGCTGACTTGTATGCCTGAACCTGTGATAAGTAAAGCCTTTTAAAGCTGCATTGTATTCCTGAGTCTTCATCCATTCCCTGCCAGCTTTGGAGGTAGAAGAGAACTCCGCTTCTGGCACTGTTGGGGGACCCTGGAGGTGTTCCCTGACAATAAAGAAACAATAAAAATTTCAGGTAAGGAATTTAAATTTAAATTGCCAAACTAAAGCAAATGTGAAAAAATAACCAAAGTAGAAGAAAGAAAATTATCAATATCAGAGATAAATAAATGAAATAGAAGCAAACCATATATACAGTAAATTTTTAGCTGAACTTACAAAGAAAAAAGGTTTTATTCTAATAAAATCAGAAATAAAAGAGGAGAATTATCAAAGATATAGAAATGCAAGCATTTTAAGAAATTACTATGAAGAACCCATAAGTTTGATAACCTAGAAGAGAACACATTTTTAGATATCTACTTACAACCTATCCAGACCAAAAGTATAGAAAAAATGAAGTGACCAATTGCAAACAGGAAAATTGAAACAAAAAAACTCCCTAAAAAATCAAGAGTCCTGGGTCAGATGGCTTTACTGGCAAATTTTACCAAACCTTTTAAGAACTTAAGTCACTTAGGAAAACCCAAGAAGGAATACTTCCAAATATATTTTATGAGGCATTATTGTGTTATCAATACTAAACAGGGAACTCACAATAAAAAGAAGTCCACAGAAACTATCTCTAATGAACATAAATGAAAGTATTCTTTCTTAACAAGAGACTGGAGAGATAGCTCAAAGAGCTAGAGTACATGCTTTGCATTCAGGACCCTGATTTGATCCTAGCACTGCATAGTTCTACAGCACCACTGGGAGTGGCCCCAAAACCAAATATTTAAGATTCTCAACATAATACAAGTAAATAAAATTCAGAATTACAAGAAAAGATCATACATTATAAGTTAAGTGGAGTTTATTCCAGAAATACATGAATGGTAAATATATGCAAATAATGTAATACACTATACCAATAAGGGAAAGCCAAAATAAATAACACAAGTTAATGACGACAACACAAACAAATCAAAACATGAGCAGAATATCTGCATAAACACTTTTCCAAAAACAACATTCAGCTATCCACTAGGCATATGAAAAGATGTTTATCATCACTGATTATCCGGAAATGCAAATTTCATTAAATGAGATAACACCTGTGACAGAGAAAATACAAGAAGAAAAATAAAAGAGGAAAGTAGAGAAAAAAATTGTTCAATGGGACTATATTTTCATTACAGAGTCTGAAAATCTTTGGTGAGCTCTGGTAATGACCAGTACTATACCTCAAATTGGAATCCCCAATGGTCTGACTTGGGGACTATCCTCTAAGGCAGTAGTTCTAAGTTGAACCATAGAAATCATTAAAATTAGAACAGTCACAGTACCTTCTGGGACAAAACATTAAATTCTTGAACATTACCGTTTGTGCCCTCCTCCCCACTCTACAAATAGCTAGTTATACTCACCAGAAACTCAGCTATGAATAACTTTGTTTTAATCACAGTGTTTTAACAAAAAATTATGAAAAAAAGTTATGCACTTAAATTTTATTATAACTTGTCCATTACAACTTACATGTGTGTAATTATAAATATATTAGAATACCACATTTTTATTATGCTATGTTATCTATTAATAAAATTAAAATAGAATATTATAATGTAATAATAAAGTAGTAAATAATAAACAATACTAATATCCATATGGTATCCGGGATCCCGGCATCCCATATGGTCCCCTGAGCACCGCCAGGAGTGATTCCTGAGTGCAGAGCCAGGAGTAACCCCTGAGCATCGCCGGGTGTGACAAAAAATAAAGAGGGAAAAAAAAAGAAAATTCCTGAAGATGTAGTATCTCACCATGGGGACATTGGTCTTGTCTGAGGGATCACTAAGATGCCATAGTTAAGCTTCTGTGTTACTGTTTGGTCAGCTGAGACTGGTTGGCTCTACATTACGTCCCGTCCAGTCTGGCTACTACTGGAAGTCAGTGTTTCAGAGCGTGGAGATGCTGTGAGGCAGTGAACGCAGGTGTGCACTCCAGGAAGTCAAGAGTTTTTAGCTGGATGGTCCAGCTGGGCGGCAGCTTTGAGGTGTGGGGGTGACGGCTGGGGCTCCAGGAGTACAGGGAGGTGGGGGGAGGTAGTTAATCCCAACGCTGAGACGGCCTGGAGCGCTCGGTCATGGGACCTGTGTACCTGAGTTTTCGGCAGGTTTAGTTCTCTGTGAGGTCTAGTCCGGGGTGATGGAGTCCGGTCAGAGGCATGGTGGGGACTTTGGAGTGTGGGCAAGCGGCTGCTTGGCTTGGCTTTGTTTGGGCAGATGCTGGCAGCTCCCTCCAAGAATGTCCTGGAGGTCTCAGCTGGGAGAGGGTGCCGGAGAAAAGAGTAACTTTACAATATGAAGGTTGTTAATTTGGGTCATGATATTTATTCATTTTCAGAGTGCTCTTGGAATTGGAGATTATTCACTTGTATCACTTGTCTTCTCATGTTCATCGATTCACTGGAGCAGGTGCCAGTAACATCTCCATTTGTCCCTGTCGTGTGCTAGTGTAGCCCAAGCGCATCTGCTCACTCCAGGAACATGAAGAGCCTCAAACCATTTATTCAGGTAATGGAAATGAGGTCTATTATTGATACGGTTTTTGACATATTGAATATGACATGGGTAGCTTGCCAGGCTCTGTGGTGTGGGCAGGATACTTTCAGTAGTAGGTAGATTCTCAGTTCTTGCATTTACTGATGTATGGTGCAGCCATGAACTGGTTGTGCGCAAAGGGGAGAGCCAGTAGCGGCTCTGCCCATGTATCTGTGTCTCTGGTTCACAGCTGACAGCCTGAGAGTAGTTTGTGGGCGGGCCTCCTGGACGGGACAGAGGTGGGGAAAGGGACCCTAGCTCCATCTACATGGAAACCCGGCGACTTTAGCTGCCAAGACCAGCATACCTGAGCTTGAAATAGGCTTCTCTATAGGGTGGGACTCTGATGAGCCAGGCTTGAGATTGATGGGCTTCTCTCTAGGGTGGAGCTCTGACAAGCTGTGGAGTCCGGATGTTGAAAGTGGCTGCCATCATGGTGCGGGGGTTACTCTGGCTTCTTCGGAGACTCTATTGGGGTGGCGGGTCAGGGCCAGAACCCACCCTCCCTCCTGGATACCTCATGATCAGCCAAGCACAGGGAGAGATTATTAAAATGAGTACAAAGGCTGAGAGAATGCTTAACAAGAATAATCAAAAGTGTTTCCTTTGAGAAGTGTGTTTTAGTCAGAGTTTTATACTAAATTCTGTTTTTAGTTTTTCTCTAAAGGTGCTTTTGAATTTCAGAGCCCTGATAATGAGCTGATGGTCTTTTCAGAGATAGGGGAATTTAGAGAACTTTGTTTCCAGTTGTAAAACAAGGTGATTTATCTCTAATATGTAGACTCTTGCTCATTTAACTACTAGTTTTATATGATTTTCCCAAAGTGAACGTTTTTTCATCTAGCAACACAGTCTTCTAACTTATAATAGTTTGTGAAAATTGATGCTAAATTTGGTACCTTAACATGAGCATACTTAATGTTACACTGTCAGGGAGCCACTGGGGGGCCCCAACAATATCAGTAAACGAGTTCCCTTCTACTGTTGAAGCTGGCGGGAATGGATGAAAACTCAGGAATCCAGAGCAGTTTTAAATGGCTTTACTATCACAGATTCTGATATACAATCCAAGAACAGGAAAATCTCCAGACTTTGGGTTCCCAGGTAGGCCCCAGCCATGTGTAGGCCAAGGTGGCTGCCACCACGTGTTAAAGCCCAACAGGAAGAGAATTGAGAGGAGAGGCAGAGAGCCAAGGGAAGCCAAAATGGCAAAAAGGCCTTTCTCCTTTCTACTAGCTTATTTTTTTTAGATAGAAACCCGCCAAAACCTTTCTAGCCTAGCCCATAGTGGGCTGGGCCAGGTAAACGACTCTATTGAAATGCAGCACTTCAGAAGGCCCTTTTGGCTTCACAAATGCCAGAGCTGATTCAAAATCTCCTTAGCAGGGCTGGGAGGGGCTTCAAGCTAAGTGTAACTGGAGCTGAAAGTAAGGCGTGTCACCCAACATTACACTAAGTATAAGTTTTATTATTACATACAAACTTGAATTTTTAAAACTATAGTTGTAGTGCAAACATTTAATTTAATGATATACTTTATATTTCTCTTATTAAAAAACTGTGATTTATAAAGTTATTGATAGTTGACTTTCAGGCATATAATATTTCAACAGCAATACCACTACCAGTGTCAACTTACTTCCACCACTATTCCCATATTCCCTCCCTACCCCAACCCTATCCCATTCCCACCTGTCACCTTAACAGGCACAATACAAAGTTTATACCTAAAAAATTTTTTTCCTTTTTACATTGTAGTTTGTTTCTTTGTTTTTTCAATTATTTATTATACCACCTGTGAGAAATATAGTTAAAAAGTGTTTATATTTGGGTTTCAGTCATGCAGTGTTCCAGCACCCATCCCTCCACCAGTGCCCATTTCCCTCTACCAATGTCCCATGACTCCCCCTCCCTCAGCCTGCATATATGGCAGGCAATTTTCACTTCTCTCTCTCTCTTTTTCTCTTTCTCTCTCTTGCTTCCTTCTCTTACACATTGTGGCTTGCAATACATACAGTTAGAGGTCATCATGTATATCCTTTTGCCTACTTTCAGTGCTCAGTTCTACGCTGGTATTATCATTTACAATAATTATTAGTACACTGTTCCTTTCTCTGTATTGCCTAACCTCTGACTCCCACACATTTGCTGCAGGTTCTACACAATGACAAGACCTCCTGATCCATGTTTTGTCTGGCCTTGGGTATTGGTATCATGCTATTTTTTTTTTATCCCACAGTCATTCTATATCTGTCCTTTGCTCTCTGGCTAATTTCACTTAGCATGATCCTCTCCATGTCCAACCATTTATAGGCAAATTTCATAACTTCATTTTTCCTAACAGCTGTGTAGTATTCCATTGTGTAGATGTACCACAGTTTCTTTATCCAGTCATCAGTTCTTGGGCACTCTGGTTGTTTCCAGATTTTGGCTATTGTGAATAGTGCTGCTATGAAAATAAAAGTTCTGATGGTGTTTCTGCTGTGTGTTTTTGGCCTCCAAAGGTATATTCCCAAGAGTTGTATGGCTGGGTCAAATGGGAGTTCAATTTCTAGTCTTTGGAAGAATGTTATTGAGGTATGCTTTGTGGCTCAGCATGTGGTCTATCTTGGAGAATGTTCCATGCACTAGAGAAAAATGTGTATTCAGCTTTTTTGGCAAGAAAAGCCCTGTATATATCCACTAGCTCTCTTTCTTCCATTTCTTCCTTCAGGTCCAATATTTCCTTGGTGAGTTTCAGTCTTGTTGATCTATCCATCGTTGATAGAGCAGTGTTGAAGTCTCCAACTATTATTGTGCTACTGTTAATGTCTTCTTTGAGGTCTCTTAGCAGTTGTTTTATGTATTTTGCTGACCCCTCGTTGGGTGCATATATGTTTAGTAGTGTAATTTCTTCCTGGTGTACATACCCTTAATTAATAAGAAGTGGCCTTCGTTGTCCCTTCTAACCTTTTTCAGCCTGAAGTCTATATTATCTGATACTAATATGGCCACACCAGCCTTTTTGGAGGAGTTGTTTGCATGGAGAATGGTCTTCCAACCTTTGACTCTGAGTCTGTGTTTGTTCTGCTTATTCAGATGCTTTCTTGTAGACAGCAGAATGTTGGGTTCAATTTTTTTAATCCATTTTGTCACTCTGTGTCTCTTAATTGGTGCATTTAGACCATTGACATTGAGAGAGATTATTGTCATTGGATTTTGTGCCATCTTTCTTTTTGTGTTTGTTGTGCTTATGGGTTTGGTCGCATTAGAGTAGACACTTCAGTCCTTCTTTTAAAGTTGGTTTTGAGTCCATGAAGTTACTGAGTTGTTGCTTATCCATGAAGTTGTGTATCTTTCCTTCATATCTGAATGTGAGCCTGGCCGGAAAAAAAGAATTCTTGGTGAAGCCTGCAGTTCATTGAGCCTTTCGCAATATCCCACCATTGTTTTCGGGCTCGGAGTGTTTCATCAGAGAAGTCTGCTGTAAATCTTAGAGATGTTCCTTTGTTCATATTGTTTTCCAAAAAGGCTGTACCAGTCAACATTCCCACCAACAATGGATAAGAGTCCCCTTTTCCCCACATCCACGCCAGCACTTGTTGTTCTTGCTCTTTTGGATATGTGCCAATCTCTGTGGTGTGAATTTATATCTCATTGTTGTTTTGATTTGCATCTCTCTGATGATTAATGATGATGAGCATTTTTATATGCCTTTTGGCCATTCGAATTTCTTCCTTGTCTAAGTTTCTGTTCATTTCTTCTCCCTATTTCTTGATGGGGTTGGCTGTTTTCTTGTAAAGTTCTACCAGTGCCTGGTATATCCTGGATATTAACCCCGTATCAGAAGGGTACTGGGTGAATATTCTCTCCCCAATCTGTGGACTGTCTTGGTATCTTGGTCACTTTTTCTTTTTAAGGTGAAGAAGCTTTTTTAGTGTCATGTGCTCCCCATATGAAACATTTTAGTTTCATGTAGTCCCATATCTTTGCTTCTAGTTGCTTTGTTCGTGGTGTTTCATCTTTGAAGATGCCTTTAGTTTCAATATCATGGAGGGTTTTTCCTATATTTTCTTCAACGTACTTTATGGATTCAGGTCTGATATTGAGATCTTTAATTCATTTTGATCTGATTTTTGTGCATGGTGTTAGAGGTCCAAATTCATTTTACATGTAGCTGCAGTTTTCCAAGCACCACTTGTTGAAGAGGCTTTCCTTGCTCCATTTTGTACTTTTCGCTCCTTTATCAAAGATTAAATCATCATGTATTTGAGGCTGGGTGTCAGGATACTCAACTCTATTCCATAGGCCTACAGGTCTGTTTTTATTTACATTGTCACTGTCACTGTCTTCCCGTTCATCGTTGATTTGCTCGAGCGGGCACCAGTAACTATCTCCATATGACCTGTCTCATGCAAGTAGAGCCCAAGGGCACCTGCTTGCTCCAGGAACATAAAGAGCCTCAAACCATTCCATCAAGTCATGGGAATGAGGTCTATAATTGTTACTGGTATCTGGCATATCAAATACGATACGGTAGCTTGCCAGGCTCTGCTGTGCGGGTAGCATTCTGGATAAGAGGCGGAAATGGAAGAATGAACAAGAAAGAGCTAATATTTCTATTGGCAGCTGCTACTATTGTATTCTGGGGATGCCCAAAGAATCAGAGTTGTTACAAATTCAAATGTACCATCAATTACTCTGCATACATGGCTGCAGGGAAAGTCCACATAGAGCAGTGGCCACTGAACAGACACAGAGGAGACTGGATACAAGAGGACAAGAGCAAAAAACAAAGCAGGAACGTGCCCAGGAAGAGTTTCAATGAGAAACAAGGTGCAAAACCTCCATGGTTAGAAAGTTCTGGAAAGCTGCTCACCACTATACAGTCCAGTGGCGTTCTGGGACCCAAAGTATGATGCTGGAACCTGTCGAGGCTGGGTTGTTTCCAGGAATGACCAGCGCAGGTGAGCTGGGCCTTTGCTCTGTCCAGTGTGTCTGTTGCACCCAGGCAGGTCCACGGTGGTGAGCACACGCTTCACACCTATGCCGCAGCTTGAACCACACAACATACCCCACACATTGTAGTTTGAATTAATGTCTTCTACATTTGTAATAAAACATCACTAAGGACTCCATTCCTGCTGGCGGAGCTCTAGGGACACATAGTATGACCGTTAGGTGCTTCGTGTCCTAGCCATTTTTTATGGAACACTATGAGGATCAGACCATGCTAGCCTCTGACAGCTTTGAGGACTGGGATGCGTTTAGAGAAGCTTGATCTTCATGGCCTTGGCGTGAGTCCTTCCATAGCCACACCCAGCAGGGTCCTCTATCTCATCTCAGGGCTGACGTGTCCCCTTCTCCAGTTCTTCTCCATCTCTTGGGAGGCAGCAAGAAATCAGCTTCATGGTTGGGTTCAAGGTCACAGTCGTACCACTGTGAATTTCCTGGGGGCTGGCACTGCGCCTGCGTTGCAGATCTCATCACCTTTCCCTGGATACAGCGAAGGATTGGCTGCAGATTCAGGGAGAAAGTCATGGGCCGGTGAGGGCGGCCATCGGCGCGACAGTACAGTGTTGTGCTGGGCACGATGGTGACCATGGTGTGTACCGAGGGCCCCGCAGCCTCTACAAAGAGTTGGTGGCTGGGGCCGGAGCAATAGCCCAGCGGGTAGGGCTTTGCCTTGCACGCGGGCTGGCCTGTGCTGGCCCGGGTTCGATCCCCCAGCATCCCATATGGTCCCCCGAGCACCGCCAAGAGTAATTCCTGAGTGCAGAGCCAGGAGTAACCCCTGAGCGCCGCCGGGTGTGACCCAAAAGCTAAAAAAAACAAAAAGAGTTGGTGGCTGAACTGCAGCACCAGATGAGCTTTACCTGGGTCCAGATATTGGCCTCTATGACTCGGTCAAGCCCAAATGTTCTGAGAGCGCAGGCCTGGGGAGCCACCTCTGAGCAGGCAGCACCATGGGAGCCTTGGCTGTGGCTGTGGCCCAGCCCACAGATGTGGTCATGGTCAACTTTCAAGCTCAGGCCCGGCTGGAGGAGACCGGAGAAACCAAAGCGCCGCAGGGGTTCCATGGCCTATAGAAAGGCACCTCCCCCCAAGGCTACGCGGAATGCCATTATCAACTGTAGCTGAGCTGATGAACTATGACCTCATCAAGGACGCCATCTGCCTCTTTGACAGATGACCTCCCGCTCACTTCACTTCCACCCTGGGGTGGGCTTTTGCACCACCATGACCACCTCCCCTGTGAATGTGGTGAAGGTGAAATACATGAACTCTGCCAGGGCCGGTACCTCAGCACCTCCTACTGCGCTCTCACCATGCTCCAGAAGGAGGTCCCCGCCTTCTATAAAGGGTTCATGCTCTCCTTTGTGTGCTTCTTGGAATGTGATGATGTTTATCTCCTGTGAGCAGCTGAACCGGGCCCTTGTGGCTGCCTCTACGCTTCTCTACTCTGAGCCCTGCTGATCTGGCTCTGACTTCGGCTCCAGCCAGGCTCCCCTGCTGCCCTTTACCGTCCTCCCTTCCCCCGCATCTATATCCACCTCTCCCTGCCTCCTCTCCCCATCCTGGTGGCATGTGCCAGCATCCCAAACCCTTGGGTCCTTGACACTTTCATTCTGCCCCACCCAGGCCAGCTTGTTACCCTGATAAAGCACACTCAGCAGGGAGTCTCTGCCCTCCTCGTACCTGTGAGCCAAGCTCTTGGTCTGATGGGCCCTTTGGCCCTGCTGCACAGGGGCAGGGCCGCTGGACTGAAAAGGGCAGGGATGACCCACACTCCACTCCAGCCCCAGGCCTGATGCCTGCCCCAGACCAGGCCTGACGTATCTGGAGCAGGAAGGGGCAGCCGGGCCCAGCAGAGGCTTGTAGGAGGCCCTCTGGCTTCACAGCCCCTGCTGGTCCTGTCCTGTATGCTCTGCATCACTCCCCGGGCTTCCTGAAGAGTCAGAGCAATGGATGACATCTGGAAATGCTCAGGGGCTTACCCCTGGCTCTGTGCTTAGGGATCCTAGCAGGGCTCAGGGGACCTGTGAGGTGCCCAGGAGAAAACCCACGTCAGCCATATGCAAGGCAAGCTCCCTATTCACTGGGGAAAAAAATCACTCAGGTTTTAAAACAACAAACAGTGGTTTCTATTTGAATTGCATCTTCTGTAATAGATTTCGATAAAAGTTGGATCAATTTATCAATCACTGTATCACTGTCTTCCCCGTTCATCATCGATTTGCTCGAGTGGGCACCAGTAACATCTCCATATGACCTGTCTCATGCAAGTAGAGCCCAAGGGCACCTGCTTGCTCCAGGAACATAAAGAGCCTCAAACCATTCCATCAGGTCATGGGAATGAGGTCTATAATTGTTACTGGTATCTGGCATATCAAATACGACACAGGTAGCTTGTCAGGCTCTGCCTTGCGGGTAGCCTACTCTTTTTATTCATCTCAAAATCCAGCATTTATTGATGAACCCGGCTGTGATAGGCTGGTCTGCTGGGTGGAGTTCTGACGAGTGGGAAGTCTGGATGTGTAAAATGGAAGTCCTCATGGAGTGGGGGGTCATATAGCTTGTTGTGAGGCTCTGCTGGGGTGGCGGGCCAGGGCTAGAACCTGCCATCCCTTCCGGTGCCTCATGAGCAGCTGGGCACAGGGAGAGCCAGTAGCAGCTCTGCCCCATGTCCCGCTTTGTAACGCATAAATTTTAATCTTGCTTCACATGAAATGCTATACCTGTTAATTTGTTGCTGCACAGTTGTCTATTTTGTGGTGCCAGGGATCAATCTTAGAGTCTCATATATAGGTGGCACTTTATGTTATATCCTGGGTACCAGAGTTATCTTTGGGACTATTAAAACTAAGGTTCAGGGAGGTAGAAGCTCTGGGTTTAATCTTCAGAACTTTAATAGGATAATTCAGAAGACGCTATCAATTTGGTTTGTTTGGGGCCACACTCATCAGTGCTTGAAGGCTATTCCTCATGGTGCTGGGGACCATTTGCACAGGGTACAATTTTTTTTTTGCTTTTTGGGTCACACCCAGCAATGCTCAGGGGTTTCTCCTGGCTCGGCACTCAGGAATTACTCCTGGCGGTGCTCAGGGGACCATATGGGATGCCGGAGATTGAACCCGGGCGGGCACAGGCCGGCCGCATGCAAGGCAAACGCCTACCTGCTGGGCCATCGCTCCGCCCGAGGGGGTACAATCTTGATCTCACACATTCAAAGTACATGCTCTAGTTCTTTGAGCTACAGCTCTGTCATCTTTAAGTCATCTGATGACTTAACTCACAGAAATTATCTATATTCTCTGAATCTTATTTCTCTTATTTGGAAAGTAGGAAAACACAACCTACTTCATAGGGTTTAATAAAATCACAAAGGAAGTACATGATTACTAAAACTGCCTAAATCTGATTAATCTCATAACATCACAAAGCAAATTTTGTAGAACTGGCATATCTATACTACCTTTTAAGGTTGAAGGAAATTTTCCTGCACCTTAATCCAACATTCAGATCAGTCATTTATACTTCACAGCAAAACTGATTTGTAGAAATAGTGATAGTCTACTCTGACTATATATGTTTTCAAGCTCAAGATATATTTTATGGCAAGACTGCTATGACTATAAATTAATGAGACACAGTCTCTCAAGACTAAAAGGCAACTTACAATGAATTTAAGAAATTTATTCAGTGGCAAAACCACTGAAACATTCATAAATTCTTTGAAAACTGTCATCCACTTGATGTTTTAAGTGATGGCAGTTGTAGCATAAAACTATTAACAATACTTTACAAATACTGAGCAGATTTTATGTGTGCATACATTTATTTATCTTTCAGAGCTTGGAGTCACACCTGATAGTGCTTGTGCCCTATACCCGCCTCTGCTAAGGTCACCCAGTGGGGCTCAGAGAACCGTGTGGTGCTGGGAATCACACCAGCATCAGTGGCGTGCAAGTATAAAATCCCAGCCCTCTGGCCCTATGGGCATATTTTCAAACAAATAGGCAGCATAAAGTTAAAGCATCTCAAACCTTGATCTTCATAGTCTTGGTATATTACATTATCTGCAAAAGAGAATAAAACCAACACAAACAGTAAGTGATTCCTTCTGT